>PVKA01005895.1:0-75668 GCA_004027165.1 Ctenomys sociabilis
GCTTTTTTTAAAGCACATCTTTATCCGTTCCTCTTTTGATGGATATTTGTTGTTATTTGCAAGATTTACCTATTACAAACTGTACTGATATAAACATGGATGCGCATCCATTGCTGGGTTATGATACTTTCAGTTCTTTGGGGTAAGATACCAAGAAGGAAATAGCTGGGTCACATGGAACCTCTTTTTTTTAAAGGCATCTCCTCACTGATTTCCAGTGATTGTACCAGTCTATATTCTCAGCAACAGTGGAGAAGGGTTCCTTCCCCCACAGTGCCTCCAGCATTTGTTACTGGTTGTTTTCTTGGTAATGGCCATTCTTTCTGAAGGGAGATAGAATTGCAGCATTGTCTTAATTTGCATCCCTTGAATAATTAGTGAGGTTCAACAGTTTTTCATGTATTTATTTGGTGTTTCTACTTCTTCAGAAGTACCTATCCCAGATGTCCATCATTGTATTCAGTCTTTAAGTTTGGGGGGGAAGGGTCTGATTATTTTGAGTTCTTCATATATTCTAGACCTTACTCTTTTATCTGAGGGAGTAGCTGGCAAAAAGCTTTTTTCCACCCTGAGTTGTCTCTTTACTCTGTCAATGATTTCTTTTATTGTACAAAAGCTTTTTAATAAGATGAGATCCCAATTACTGATTCTTTGTAATAGGTCCTGTGCAATTAATGCTTCCTATATAACTGGAATTTTGTTTATAAAGTCTTAGTCCATGCATATTATCTTCAAGAATTCTACCTGTTCTATCTTATAGCAACTTTAGGCTGTTTTAATATCTGTATCTTGAATTCATAGTGATTAGTATCACTGAATCTCGTTTTGTGCTTGTTTCTAAATCCATTACTTTCTGGTAAGGGATATTTCTATTTTAATTTTACCTTGTCTACTATAAAGAAGAAAGCAAAACCTTTTGTTGAAGTTTGTTCACTCTCAGTCTCTTTCTTTTTTTCAATTTTCCTCTTTTTTAAATTTTTTTGTATCTTAGAGAAGGGTCTACAGGGAGTTCAGGGTCTCACTACTAGATTGGATTCGTAGTAATCCACCTGTTTACAGCCTTCCAAGAGCTGGGATTACTGGCTTGCACCACCGCACCCAGTCTCAATTGCCTTCTCAGTGTACCCTGAAATAGATAATTGTCTGATTGCTTTGCATACCTGATTTCCAGATAAAAGATAAGGCCTTAGAGAATCATATGAATAGGTGAAGGCCTTAGAGAATCATATGAATAGGTTAAAGTCAGACCTGACTGGAAAGAGTATTTGGGGTTTGACTTCTAACCTAGAACTTACATTAATGGATTGATTGATTGATTGATTGATTGATTGTGGAACCAGGGATTGAACTCAGGCCCATGTGCTTGCCAGGGAAGTGCTTATTCCACTGAGCCATCTCACTGGCCCATCAATGGCACATTTTCCCCTGACTTTACCATGGGCTCTGTGAGTGAAATTTTTTGTTTTTAAATGTATTTGGTATAGGATCTCACTATGCAGCTAAGACTCTAGTGATTCTCCTAATTTCAGCATCCCCAGCGGCTCGGAGTACAGGCGTGTGGGATTACAGGCATGCGTTACCATGCTCAGTCTCAGCATCCCTGAGGGCAGAGCTGGTGTGGCATGTGGTGCTGGGATGGAACCCCAGTCCCTGCACTTGCCTAAGCAGGTACTTAGTCCACTGAAGTATCTTGCCCCCTCTCAGTGAAGTTAATTTTTAAAGAATATTAAAACGCTGTAGTTTGTTTCTTGCTGGGGGGATCTCCATGCCTCATGCTTTGTGCCTTCATTCACCATATATAGTTGGAGAAAGCATATGCCAATAGGATTTTATTTTGTTCAGTTAGTTGGCTTTTGGAGCTCCATTACTGGGAATTCAACCATGGCCTTTGTGCTTAGCTACAATCTTAGCTTTTTTTTTTTAGACCAGGCCTTGGGGTTTTGGTAAATTAGCCAGGCTAGCATGAAGTTGCCTTATCTTCCCAGAGTGTTGGGGTTATAGATATGCAACAGCATGCCCACTAGACTTTTAGTTCTTGAAGACTTTCTGGTTGGAGCAGTGGAGTTTTTTGCTGTCATGTTATGAAATCTGATCTCCCCTCCCTTTTGCTGTGTCAGACTCCCTCTTAAAGGATAAAGTATGGACATATACTTTAATTTTTTCCTGTGTCTTATGTTCTTTTCTGATATACTTTTTCATGTATTAATATGTTCAATTGGTTAAGAGTGTAGTTGATAGGCAGTTCTTTTTTTTGTGAAGGACAGGTTAAATAAATGCTTCAGACTCTGGGACATGTACACTACAAAAGCTTTTCAAAGTCTTAAAATTTAAATTTTTTTTTTTTTTTGTATTTTAGGGAAGGGTTTATGGGGTGTTCAGGGTCTCTCTACTAGATCAGACTCATAGTGATTTGCCTGTTTACAACCTCCCAAGAGCTGGGATTACAGGCGTGAACCGTAACGCCCTGTTGCCATCTCAGTGCACCCCAGGGGGCAGGCCAACACGTCTAAAATTTAAGGAAAAACATTGTAATAAAATTGCACTGGCATCAGACATGCTCTGAATACACCTCCTTGCTTTAACATACTTATCATTCTTGCCCTTCTCTGAAGCAGTTATGGCAGTCCTCTTTTGTTAGCATCTTTTTTTTTTTTTTTTTTTTTTTTGTCTCTTTTGAGACAGTGTCTCACTATGTAGTTCAGGCTGGCCTTAGGCTCACTTTGTAGCTCAGGCTGGTCTCGAACTCACAACAATCCTCCTGCCTCAGCCTCCTGAGTGCTGGGATTATAGGCATGCACCACCACGCCCGGCTTGTTAGTATCTTTGTGAGATGAGGTCATACATACAGTGAACACTGCTACCAAGTTCCATACAATAGAAAGGTAGGCCATGAAATCGTTACAGGATGTGCTCATCTACCTTATTCACTGGATTTGGTGCCATGTGACATCTGGCTCTTTTGCAGAGTCAGACTCACTATGGAAGGTAAACATTAAATCTATTCAAGACATCAAGACAGTCACACAGTGCAACAAAGACATTCATTAAAGAGAACTTCCCATATTGCTTCAGAAAGTTGTAACAGTGGTGGGTTGTGTGTTTGAAGCAAGGGGGAGTTTTTTGAGGGGATTAATATTTTTTCCTGTATTATAGTGGTACCTTGATTCATAAATGTAAATTATTTTCAATCATTCTTTTTTCTGGTAGAACCAGGGCTTGAACTCAGGCCCTTGCACTTGCCAGGGAAGCACTTATTCCAGTGAGCCATCTCCCCGGCCCCTTCAATCATTCTTGAAAACTTTCAAGTTTGAATAGTTAATTTTGCTTATATAATGTGAAAGCATCCATTGACAGTATAGAAACAGGTGTGTCTCTTTCAATAAAGAGGATACTGAAATTTATACATGGATACTGAAATTTTGTGAAATTTTTACATGTCATATGGTAGGCAGTTTTTGTATTTTCCCTCCAATCAGAAAAATAAAATTTAAGATTTTTCTTTTTTATATTTAGTACAGGATCTACAGGGTCTCACTTTATGGGACTTGTAGTGATTCTCCTGTTTTCAGCCTCTCAAGTGCTGGGATTACAGGTGCCTGCCATGATGCCCAGTCTTAACTTGCCATCTCAGTGTGCCATAGCACACTAGGAATTGAACCCCAGCCAGCCACTGCACTCTGCCTAAGCAGGCGCTTTAGTTCACTGAGCTATCAGGCTGGCCCTTAAAATCTAAGATTTTTCAATGGCCGTATAAAAACAGGTGATGGGCTGCTGGGAGATTTCTTCTTCCATTCCCCTCTTCCCACCCCTCACTACTTCATCCTGCCATCCCTCTTTTCTCCCCTTCCCTTGTAAACTGCATTGTGAGCAAGGAATTCCATTTCTGTCTCTCCTTACCATCTCTGGAGCTGAATGTCTTTATCTCTGTTAATCTTCTCAGGCTTAACCTTCTGAAATCTGTGTTTGCATTTGGAAATGAGTTAGTTGAACTTATAGCTGTACTTAAACAATTATTCTGATCATTCTGACACTTGTCCACTCTATATATTGGCCTAGAATAGTCTTAGTCACTGCTTCTTTGTCTCATCCTTGCAAATATAAGAGAATGTATGTGATAAATTTTCATCAACAGCATACATGTATTTTACTATTTGCTATCAGTTTGAAAAATTATAATGACATGATTTTTGTGGCAGTTTTGTGGTAAATGTGAAGAGTTCCTATAAAATTTTATGAGTGTGGTCCATGTCAGGTCATAGAGATCAAGGATTTAAAGACTAGAGCTAAATTTGGGTTCCTATTTTGTTTAATCCAGTGACCTAATGCCTGTCATACAAACTGAGGAATAATTTATCATCTCTTACACAACTTGACATGTACTAGGCATTTAGAGGAAAAACGCTTTAAAAATCTGTTCATAAAGAGACAGCATCAAGATTAATATTTGCCTATATTTACATGTGTTAAATGCTTAAGACTTCTTGATAGTCTTAACTGATATTTGAGTTGAAGAGTTTTCACAAATTATGAGGCAGAGTTATTGTTACACATAATTCTGTTGTCCATCCACCTGTCCATCTATCAGTACCACTGCTGATGAAACCACTGTCCTTCACACTGACCTACATTCCTAACCCTCTCCTCCTGTCTCTTCTCTCCTCTCTTCTTGTCTCCTCTAGTCTCCTCTCATCTCCTCCCCTCTGCCCTCCTCCCTCTCAGTCAGAGCCAAAAGAAATGATGGGAGCACTAGATTAATATCATCTCAGAGGACTCTTGAGCTCAGTCTCACTGTGAGTTCATTTTTCTTTTGAAAGAGAATCTTGCTAATTTATGCAGGCTGGTCTTGAACCTGTGGTCATCCTGCCTTAGCCTCTCAATTAGCTAGAATTGCAGGTGTGTACCACCATACCTGGCTAGTAGTTAAAATGTAATATTTAGTATTATCCTGCTTGCATATTTTTACTGATTTCAGATTGCTTTTTTACTTTTTGCAAGAACAGCATCTCTCTGTAGCCTAAAGTGACTCAGGCTCATGATCCTACCTCACAGCCTCTTCCCCAGTGCTGGGATTATAGGGGTGTTCCACTGTGTCTGGCTCAGATTCTTTTGCTCTGTTTTTTTTTTTTTTTTTTTTTTTTTTTTTTTTTTTTTTTTTTTTTTTTTTTTTTTTTTTTTTTTTTTTTTTTTTTTTTTTTTTTTTTTTTTTTTTTTTTTTTTTTTTTTTTTTTTTTTTTTTTTTACTCAATGAATTAATATATGTGAAGTGCTGGGTACAGTTTATATTATCATTGTCATTTAGTTAAGTTTGTTTCCAGTATCCTGTTCACTTAACCCATGGAATGTGATGGTTCAGATTCAAGTCACTACTTTTTGAACATATATCACTTCTTGATAATCTTAACTGATATTTGAGTTGGAAGAGTTGAAAGCTTCAGGAATAGCATCATTAATTTGAGGTCATGAACCTTGTTTTACTTCTGAAATATTTAAACATTTGAAGAAACCTTGAAGTTTATCTAAATCCAATACTTTTTGGTTCATGAGAAGAAATTGATTCAGAATGTTTAATGCCTTGTCTAACATCATGCCATATTAACTGTCAACTGAACTAGAACCCAGTACTGTACTATTAGTAATACTGTGTTTATATTATTGTTTCCTGAGTCATCTTGGTGGTAGACTTGGAGAATCTAATTCACTTGGTTTAGAATGGGTCCTCCCATTTTAGACAAGTATCCTTGAATAACATACTGTGCCTTACAGGTCTCCTTTCCCACCCTCTTTTCCCCTCCCCTCCCACACCAGCTTAGCTCTCTCTTTCTCTCTCTCTCCTCCTCCCCTCTCTGCTTCCCTCCCTCCCTCCTCCCTCCTTTTTCTTCTGTAGTATTAGGGTTTATACTGAGGACTTTTTGCACTAAGCTTTATCCCCATCTCTTTCAAATTTTTAAACTTTTATTTAGAAACAGGTCTCACTTTAAGTTGTTAAATTGCCCAGAATTGCTTCAATTTGTGATCCTCTTCTCTCAGCTTCCCAGAGTCCTGAGCTTACAGTTAGCATACTGGAATAATCAGTCCATTATATTCCCATGCTTTTAGTAGTAGTTGGAGACATTTCTTGGCTCTTTCAGGATTCAAGCTAATTTTTAAATCTCATCTTCTGGTTGTTTATTTAACTGCAGTGAAATACCAATAATAATACATTTAAGAGCTTGTTTCGGTGCACAAATTATAAGATTTTCTAGACTTACTAGAGTTTGCTAAAGAATGTTATAGAAAAGTATAGGGCCAGTCACTAAAAAAGTAGTTGAAGGCAACATCAAATTGTAAGTCTATAAAGAAAGCTTCTAGCACCATTTATGTTAAGAGTATGTTTTGCTGTGTGTTGGAAAAGATTTCAATTCTTGCTTCCTGCCTCAGTGCTATAAACCAACATTTCCATGTGTTGTAGGATCTTTTTCTTTGCAAGATGTAGTCAAGTTCATTAGAGAGGAGCTTGCCTCTCTGGGATATCTGTTCGTTGAAGTATATCTGAAATAATTCGTTTCCCAAATGTTCATTGCATAACCTTATTAGCCACATGGAAGAGTTAATTCTGCATGCAGTGTGTCTTGTCAGTATTATGCCTGTGGGCCTAGGAGCCAAATAGACAAGATCAGATACGTTTGAAGACAACCATAAAATCCCATATGCAGAGCTCAAGTTTAATCAAGAAGTCTGCTTTTTTTCTTTTTTTAACACACCCTTTCCAGTCAAGAAAACCTTTTCAGTTAGAATGCTGAGCCCTTTTTTTATGCAACATAACATCAAAACCAACTGAATATTTCTTTTTTTTTTTTTTTAAGTCAGGGTTTAGCTATGTGGTTCTGGCTGGCCTTGAGCTCACTTTTAGCCCAGGCTGGTCTTAAGCTTGCAGCAGTCCTCTTGCCTCAGCTTCCCAAATGCTGGGATTACAGATTTATTCTTATTTTTACAACATTATTGATGTTTGTGTCTTTGGGTTGTGGTGACCTGGACCATTTCCTATTAATATTTTTTTAAAAATTCTGCCTTGTAGTTTTTAATGGAAACAGTATGGTTTCTTTCCCTTAACCTGAAGGCAATGAGCTTACATTTCTGTCCTTATTCCACAAATTGACTGAAAGCTTTTGCTTTGTATGGCTGTTCACAACCGTCACACTCAACCACAGTAGGAAAATATAGCAGTTGTAAGCTCATATAGTTCCTAATCTGAAAACCCATCACATTGCTACTTAAAATGACTTACACACCCCACCCTATTAATACTTTTCAATTTTATAAAGGTCCTTTGAAAACTGTCTCTGCTATCATATTTGCATGTGCAGTTTTGTGGTCTGTGTGTCACTTAGGAAAAGGCAAATTGTTTTTGAGTTGCTGCTAAGTCTTCTCTACATAGTTTGGCATTTAAGAGAACCAAGCCACCTCCCTTCATTATTATTATTTTGGGTTGAAATCTAGAGATATCAACCATAAGGAAACTCCCCTTAGTTTTTTTTATAGACTATTAAAAGTCCAAGTCTCTCCTGAAATAGAGTTTCAGGAAATTTTTTAAGTCTGGCCTCAAACTCAGAGGTCATCCTTTGCTGGTATTGCAAGTGTGTGCCGCCATGCCCAGCTATCCTAATACACACATAAACTATTCCAAAGAAGGTCAGTTGACAGTGAACTTATGTGCCATAAATTCAAGATGGAGAAGCCTCTCACACCCAACCCCTACCCTGCATGTTGGCACTAGGGATTGAACTTAGGGCCTTTGCACCTACATACTCCCTACACATCTATTAGTATATATATGAAGTAAGTTTCTCAGTTGCCCAGACTGACTGTGAACTTCATTACTAGTGTTTCAGCCTCTTGAGTAGCTGGAATTACAGCTACTTACGTACAGGATCAGCATGCCTGGCTTGGTGGAAAATACATCCTATGAGCACATGTAAAAATAAATTTAAAGCTGGGGAGATGGCTCAGTGGAGTAAGCGCGTCCCTGGCAAGTGCAAGGGCCTGAGTTCAATCCCCGGTTCTGCCTAAATAAATAAATAAAATGTAAGTCTTACTCAGAAATCAAGCTTGAAATAAAACACATTGTTCTGTTATTAAGGTTAATATGTACTGAAGAGTTTTAGAGGTTTAATTACTTTTGCAGTTGGAGTTTGGCTTCCATATTTCTACTGAAGATAAGACTTGAAAGTATTTGTACTATATAGTAGGATTTGTGGAAAATATTTATTTGAATGTGTAAGTTTGATTTTGAGCTGTCTTTTATGTGACACACAAATGTGTGTGCGTTTCTTTCATTGTTTCTTTTAGTGTGTAGAATATTAGGTACCTTGGGAGCGGTGGCATTGTATTTGGGAAACTTTTTTTTTTTTTTTTTCCTTTTTCTGTATTTTAGGGAAGGGTCTACAGGGTATTCAGGGTCTCACTCCTAGTTCTTTAGTGATTCTCCTATTTACAGCCTCCCAAGTGCTGGGATTACCAGGTGTGGCACACCTGTAAAAACTTATAAAGTATTTTGTTATTTAGAATCTTCTTGAATAAAGATAAACTATTAGAAGAAATGGGCTATCAGTATTGTACTAGAATTGGAGATTCCCTCCTATGATTTATTTGTAACAATAAACTATAGGATCAGGATCTCCCCCCATCTCCACCCCATACCAGGGATTGAACTCAGGACCCTATGTTTGCCAGGCAGGCAGTTATTCTCCTGAGCTATCTCCCTGGCCCATTAAATTGTAAAAACATTAAAGATTTGTTTCTGCTTATGTTCCAGGTTCTGTAACTGTAGATATTGAGAATCTTTCGGAGATCAGAGATAGTTGTTCTCATTATAGAACGTTAGCATAGAGAAGAGTTTTAGTAATCATGTGTTCTGTATCCTAAGGTTCCATGGAAAGAACTTGAGCCCCAAAGAGCCAGAGGGCTGTCAGGGCTGCTGCTGTTCCCCAGTGATTAGTGGTCAAGCTGCCCCCTTCTTACCCATCTCTGTCATCCAGAGAGCACTGCATCTCACTGAAATTGAAATAAGTGGTGTCCATAAGCACAGGCTCCCTGGAAACCTCTCCAGTATTTCTGCTGGTTCTAGGTCTATGTTGTTACACCTTGGAAATGCTCACATAGGTCCATCTTTACTGTTTAATAACCCCCCTCTACTTGAACCCTTTAGCACCCTGACCCCCAAGCTTTGACAGAAGGTTGCAGCTGAACATATCCACGTAACCTGTTTGTCATGGCTGATGTGCTGTGTGCATCTGTGTACTAGTGGCTCTGCAGCACTTCCTTTTAGCAAATTGTCATCTGGTGCAGATCATATCCTTGTGGCTTGGTTGTGTGCAGATCATAATAAGGGGTGATCTGGACAGATTTAAGATATCCAGCCTCTGTTGATTCTCCTTTCCCGAGCGTGTCATCTTTATTTTAGTATTTGTTCTGTTACTTTCCTTGAAATCTAATGAAAATTGTTGCCTGCTAAGCAGGGGATTTTCACCCCAAATGAGCTGATATGAGTCACCTAGGAAGCCAGATATGTTTAATGATGTTTTCTGAAGTGCTGCAGTGGATAAATGTCATTACAGAAAGCAATTTGGTGTTTGCTGTATCCTTCACTGGAGATATATTTGGTAGTTAAGGGAAAAGAAGGACTGTAGGGTTGGTTCCCTTTCCATTACCCTTCATGTGTCTGTTCCCATGAAAATAATGACTTAAGAAAAAGTCCTGGTCAAGTTTATTTCTGACATTACTTTCTTCACCATCCTTTCTTTGTACTTTGCTGCTATAAATTGTGATGAATTCATTTTCCCATTGGATTGTACAAATCAAGTTCTTCTTAGGCAGAAGGACCTAGAGACAAAGTGGATTGTGTTTGGGATGCCACTTTACACTAGTAGCAGAAGCAGCAGCAGGTACTGGGTGAGCTTTTGGCTTTTTGAAATGGGACCATGACCTGGCCCCGTCTGAGGATGGGAGAAATGCATATGAATATCATTAAAACCTGTGTTGTATGCATTCTGCTTTGTGGACAGCGGTACATTTATTCTAAGTGCTCCATGAGTTCTTTCTCTCATCTGCCCTGTTAAGGGCAAGATTTGAGGAAACTCTAGACTGATTGTTGGCAAGGAGCATGGAGAGAGTGCATATATGTCCTCACTTTAGAAACTAAAAACAAAGATTCTAGCATTAAATTGTGCTGTTGGAATCTGACCCCTTTTTATTCCTGCTGTCCATTTGGAAAACTAACCTTTAATCTGTGAGTACCTGTTTTGTGCTAAATATTGTAATAGAAATCAGGGATTCCCCCCTCTCCCCCTCACAGGATGAATGAGGTATAGCCCATCTTCAAGAAGCTTTGTTAGAGACCAAAAAAAAAAAAAAAAAGAACCACCATCTGATATCTGGGTCCTGGGAACCCAACAGAGGGATTGATTGCCTTTTGTTTAGTCATATTTACACTATGTTCTCTCTACTGTTCACTTTTGGTGGCATTATATGCCATGAAGAATTAAGTGGCATTCTGGTAAAATTTTTCACTCAAGGAATGTTCCCTTTGGCAACATTGCTTGCCTTAAAGAAAGAGGCCATTTTATTCCAGTTCTAGAAAATGATCCATGTATCATCCTTGTTTTGGAACAGTTCCTGTGCATAATACCCGAGCACACAGCACAATAGGATATGTTCCTCCCTAGGAGTCATTAAGTTTCTTAATAGGATCATGAAGAGAAGTAGAGGTCTGTTTCTCCTCCTTCATTAGTGCTGAAACCTGGAGCTGTGTCTGCTTCATATCAACCTCAATAGATTGTTTGTTTGTTTTTTTTCTTCATTGGAGAATGTTCTTTCTTCCTTGCATGGGGAAAAGGATTTAAATTGTGGCTTTCTTGACATGTAATTGTAATGTAATTACTACTGTAACTAAATCTATTAAAAGGAGCACCAGCAAGCTGTGGTAAGAAATAATTGTTTTAGGAACTGGTATATAATGTAGGCAGTGCCCTTAGGTTTACTTTTTAGTTGAAAGATTCTGTCCTGTGGGGTTTGAGATAGAATTTGTCATTGGCAACCCCTTTCCATATGTTGCCTCCCATGCTTCTGTGAAGGTTCTGAAGAGATTCTGGCAGTTGTGTGTGCAGGTGGTTGGCATCCATTGTTTAGTGTCAGAGTTATGGTGTATTTCTACCACTCACTTTGGTTTGGGTCTCATTTTGAGAATTACTATATGTTTAGCTGTTGTTTAGCTGGAGGAGGAAAAGAAGTAGCAAGCTCATCAGTGCCTTATGGTGCCAGGGTTTTCTTTTATTCTTGGTGGGAACCTATTCTTCCATGTGTCTGTTTCTTGGCCTAGATCTTAGAAAAAGGAGTAGAGCTTAAATAAAAAGTTACACATATTCTCTAAAGAATGTGATGACCACTCTTACTTTATTTTTTTTTAATTAATTAATTTTTGTGGAGCTGGGGATTTGAACTAAGGCCCTTGCACTTGTTAGGGAAGTGCTTATTCCACTGAGCCATATCCCTGGCCCTCTCACTGTTACTTTAAAAAAAAAAAAAAATCCTTCAGGTATTCATTACTATTAGTGATCTATTAGCCTTAAAATGTGACTGATACAAGAGGTTGTGCCAGGCATGGTGGCGCATGCCTGTAATCCCTGCGCTCAGGAGGCTGAGGCAGCATTGTTGTGAGTTCGAGATCAGCCTGAGCTACAAAGTGAGCTTAAGGCCAGCCTGAACTGCATAGTGAGACTCTGTCTCAAAAAAGACAAAAAAAAAGTTGTGGGCTGGGGAGATGGCTCAGTGGAATAAGTGCTTCCCTGGCAAGCACAAGGGCCTGAGTTTGGTTCTACCCAAAAAAAAAAAAAAAAAAAAAATGGTTGCCTTGATTCTTGGCCTTTTAAGAGTATGAAGAACTTCAGCGTAGGGATTGGCTTTTTTTAGCGCCAGAGGTTGGCCATGCTGTTAATAGCTATTATGAAATTGAGAAACTTGGGCTTTCTTTAATGTAAGATAGAACTGTAAATATTGGTATTTCAATTTTTACACAAAAATGATCCTTTTGGAAGTTCTGACAAATAGTAATTAAGTCATATGGCAAGTGCAGGCCATTTAAAATTCAGTGAGGCAGCCTTTTTGAAAGGATATATGTGTGTATCTTTGCCTGCAAAAGCACATACTATTTGATAAATGAGAATTGGTTTTGGAAAGGAGACGAAATATTACAGAAAGTCTTCTGCCACATTTAACTCCTGTTTTTTAGCATTGTGGCTTGTGGTTCCTTGTGTACCTTCCTTAGAAATGAAGACTCTTAGTAAATTTGGAAATTTTCACTTTGTGGAAAATTTAGAAAAGGATTTTTTTTGGAATGACCATTTTCAAATAGCTAGAGGTAGGCATAAGGGCTGGAACTTCTCCTTAGAGTCTTTATTGTAGTATATTTCTAAAATATTTATGTATTTGGATGGCTTCTTAGATCCTCAACAAAATGTGTCCTCTTGATGTCTCAGAACTATCACCAAGGGTATCACTGTATGAAGATGCAGTTGGCCATTGGTGGTGAATCTATGAAGTGTGCTATGTAGGTTATTATTGAAAGCTCTAAAAGCTTTGCTATCTTTGCAATAGGCTCTGATCTGACTCCTTGTACATAAACTTTGATTACAGATACACCATGTAACTGTGATCATTTGCTATAGTCCAGTGATGCTGAACTTGTGGCTTGTGTGCCACAGTGAGCTGTTTGTATCATTGGAAGCTGCAATATGTTCACATTCACTGCTCTAGTTACTCAAAAGTAGAATGACCTAGCATGTACAATGTGTGGAGTAGCAAGTGCAATGCCTGGTAGAATTAGACATCCTTAGCCATACTTACTTACAGTTCCTTAATAAATGCCTTTGAGGGCTGGGGATATAGCTCAGCAGCACAGCATCTGCCTGGAAGGTAAGAGGTTCCAAGTTCAGTTTGTGGTCCAAAAATAAAAAGTGCCTTTTAGCTAAATTCATTAATAATCAGTGATTCAGTCTTTTCCTTGAAAACTTTATTTGCCTTCTGGAAACCATTTCAGTTTTTTTTTCTTCAGAACCAGGGATTGAACTCAGACCCTTGCGCTTGCCAGGGAAGCACTTATTCTACTGAGCCATCTCCCTGGCCCTTGAGTTTTTTCATTCTTACTATGGTTACTAATTTATCAGCTTAATTCAGAATATTGTGAGACTACTTATATCTTGTTTCATAACTACAGGTATTGGCTTTCATACAATATCTTAAGCTAGAAAGCTCTAATTTCAGATTCCTTCCTCTTCCCCCAAATATTTATTTTTCTTTGAGATATTCATCCCATTTAACTCACAGTTCAAATCACTGAATTAGAGGATTTATACCTTGATCTTACCTGAATTCTTTGTTTTCATTATTAGGAAATCTCTTCCTGCTTTATAATCCAGCCATTTCTGGTCCTACAATTCCTTTACACTGTTGAAGTTACTGAGGACCCTAAAGAATTTTTGTTTCATGAATATATTACATAGTTTTTCATTGCTGGGACCAGGTATCTGCCTGATACATACAACTCAAAGGAGAAAAGGCTAATTTTGGCTTATAGTTTCTGAGATTTCAGCCTATGGTTGGCTTGCGTTAAGGCAAACACATCATGGCAGAAATGCACGGTGAAAGAAACCAGTTCAGCCCATGATAGCCAGGAAGCAGAAAGAAGAAAGCAGTGAGCAGAAGAGCAGGGAGCAAGGAAGGGGCAGGGGATATAGATTTTACAGCCTTCCCAATCCCATCCCCCGTGCCCTACCTTCCTATGCAGACACCTTTCCTTAACAGGATGATCCACTGTTGATCTGTTGACTTGTAAGTGGATTAATCCACTTACATCTTTCTAAAGCCCACCTCGTAGCACATGAAAGTTTCATGGATATTTTATTTACTTTTTTATGTATTTGGTACAGGGTCTTACTACACAGCCTGAACTCCTACTGATCTGTTTTCAGCCTCCCCAGTGCTGGGATTACAGGTGTGCACTACCACGTCCAGTCTCAGTGTCAGGCTCATCATGCACAGGGGTGGGGCCAGTGCCACATGTGGTGCTGCAGATTGAATCCTAGTCCCTGTGCTTGCCTAAGCAGGTGGTTAGTCTCAGCTGCCTTGCTGGCTCATGTATTTTAAATATAAGCCACAACAGTGGTAAAAATCTAGAAATGTTTGCCGTCCTATTAATTTAAATTTTAAAAATATTACTCAGTAATTCAAACTCATTGTTAATATGGGAAACATGTTTTTATATAAAAAAATTCTAAAACAAAAAATTAGAGGAGTAACATTGTTTTAATGTAAAATAATTTTGATACATACTTTGATACTAGAATTGATAGGTAGTAAGTTTTTAAATTATTGACTACAATCTAAAGTCAAAATAGATTAAAATCTACTTTCAGTGTATCTTTATCTAGATATAGTTTTATAATATGCATTGCCTGTTTGAAAAATGTTCATTTACTGAGCCACACAGCTCTTCTGTATGTTTAGTATTCTATGCTAGTATCAAAATCACATTTGTTAATAAACATTACTGCCAGTCTCATCACCAGGGATACCATTTAAATCTTTAAATATTGGTAAGCTAGCAGATTTACAGTGGTAAAATTTTCTGAAATGCTTATTTTCAAGAAAGCTTGAATTTTATCAGCAGTCCATGCTATGATTTGTTTCCCTTGAAAGCAAATAGACTTATAAGAAAATACCCAATGTACAGTAACCATCATCTGTGTCTTTTTGAAAGGAAAAATGTTCCTGTAGGAGAAAAAGCAGCTGGTTCATGTTACAATTTGAAGCAGTAATGCAAGTCATGTTTATCAAGACTGCCATTGTACCTCCATGTCCTGCAGTATTTTATGCATGCTCGACATCATAGTGTATATAGCTTCCTCTAGAACATTCTTATATGAGAATACTCTTGTTTCTATTTTTTCTAGAAATACATGGCAATGCAAGACTGTAATGATTACAGTATTCCTGTATGCCAAGGCAATGTCAGTGTAAATGTCAACACAGTAAAAAAGGCAAATGATACTGTAGCATTCGTATGAAATACTTTAATCCCATGTAGATGCTGAAAAATATATTTGGGGTGGGACAAGAGAGGGAGAGGAGACAGTGGAGACAGAGACTACGTACTGTTCTAGTCCCCGCTACAGGTTCTTGGTTTGAGTAAATTGAAAGAGCTCTTCAGCTTTAAACTTTGCAATGTGCCATAAGGTATCCTGTGTCCTGGGGTCACTCGCACAGTCCCTCAGGTGTATGATTATGCCCTGCAGTCCTCTGCCAGCCACACAAGTCTCCGGCTACTTATTAAATTCATGGCTGTACACACTTGTGCTCTCTGTCTGAAATGTATGCTGGAGTCCTCTTTTCCTTGCATTCTTGAAGGAGCTCTCTTGCTTTGTGCTGTCATTTGACTCTCAGAGTCCTATTTTTGCTCCTCTTCTCCACACTGAAAAATAGAGCCAGTGAAAGAGTAGTATCTCTTATGCTTATGTCCCAGTATGTATTTCACTTCTAAGCATGGAACTCTTCTGCCTTAGCCACATTTTTCATCCATACAGACCTGTCACATTGTCTTACGTACTAATCACAGACATTTATAAAGTTAGCTGTCTGGTATCGTGAAAAAAAAAGCAGGAGGGCCAGCCAAATAGCTCAGGAAGTAAAGCCCCTGCTTTGGGTGGCCCTGTCCCCAGGGTGCAGTGAGGGGGCAGTTGAGATTGGGTGTGGTGACACGCATCTGTACCCCAGCACTTGGGAGGCTGTAAACAGGAGGATCACTATGAGTCTGATCTACATAGTGAGACCCCGTAGACCCAGTAGACTCTGTCCTAAATACCAAAGGGGTGGGGGGAAGGGATTTAGGACAGAGGAAGAATTTAGCAAGGCTGATTTCTGCTTAAAAGTTTTCTGAGGGCCAGACAAATAGCTCAGCAGATTCAAGTGCCTGCAAACAGGCTCAGGGACCACGGTTTCAATCCTGGGCCTGCTGTGCCAGCCCCACCCCTGGTGTGCCCTGAGACAATTGAGACTGCGTGTGGTGGCGCCCTCCTATAATCTTGGGAGGCTATAAACATGAGTCCGATCTAGTAGTGAGACCCTGAATACCCTGTAGACCCTTCCCTAAAAATATATGTAAAAAATAAAAAAAAAATTTTTTTTGTAAGTTTTGAGTCCTTGAACTCTACAGATGAGTATATATTTTTAGTAATGTCTTTCTTTTAAGACATTGATAGCTATAACTTTTCTTGTAAAATCGTACCTCCTATTTCTATTACAAATATATTTGAAGCTTTTAAGTTTTGTCAGTGGAGATGAAATTGATTTTATTACTGAGGAAGGGTAATAATCCATGAAAAATCCTCTTCAGTGAGATAGGTTCAGTAGCCTCCTCCCACAGTCTATCACAATTTTACTTCCCATGTTTTCGAAGGTGTGTGGTCAGCCATGAGCTGGAAGTACTAAGTGGAAAATTTCAAAAATGAGTAACTCATAAATTTTTCTCATGTTTTGAGTAGCTTGCTGAAATCTTGTGCCATTTTGCTTCATCCCATCTAAGACATGACTCATCCCTTTCTCTAGTGTGTCTAAGCTGTATATATTGGCTGTTCTCAATAACCATCTTGGGTATCAGATCAGTTGTCATGGGGTTGCACTGCCTGTGTTTGAATAACCCTTATTTCAATTAGAAAGTCTCATTCTGCAAGAATAATGAATGGATCTTGTGGGTTAGCTCAGTTGTTTGAAGCATCTGCTTGGGCAAAATCACTCAGGTGCAGGGGACCATGGTTTGATCCCCAGCTCCACGTGCCACATCAGGCTCTCCATTAAGGCAGCCTGAGACAGCCACCAAAAAAAAAGACCCTGAACTTTTGGGCTGGGGAGATAGCTCAGTAGAATAAGGGCCTGCCTGGCAAGTGCAAGGTCCTGAGTTCAATCCCTGGTACTGCAAAGAAAAAGATTAGTGATTGCCAAGGATGCATCAGGGAATAAAACATGAAAGACAGACTAACCTTGGTGCCATATGCCATTGCTGTAGGTGCTATAGGAAAAATAAAGTATATGTAGGGTATAGTACCATCTGCAGGATCTGCCAACCATTGGGGATTGTGGAACATACTACCCATGGATAAAGAGGGGTAAATGACTTATGCCTGAGCCATTTGTTGAGTGCTAAGAAATCCGAAGAAACAGATGATATCTTGATTCATGGGACTTATATAATCAGTACTCTCATTACCATGATGATATATGAGTAAGTGCTAACATAATTTTCTGAAAGTGTCAAAGGAAGGACTGAGATGTGACATAATGGATGTGATAGCCTTTGTGTATGAGGGTCTTAAGGTGTGATTGATGGGAATATCATCATGGCAGGATCAAGGGCATGGAGGTGGGAGCCAGGTACAGAATCTAGTCTGAGGGCACAAATTGACTTGTGCGACTACAGTAAAAGACTTGCAAAGAGAGAAAAGGCCTGATTGCTTATTAGAGTGTTAGGCTTTTCTCTCAGTCACTTCTTTACCTGAGGGAATTTGACTGACCTTGTTAGATAGAAAAGTTACATTTCTTGTTATATAGGTCTTGCTTTATCTTGGTCTTAATCATACAGGAGAAAAGTGTAAAAACAAGGTATGAAAAGCAAAGCCATATTAATATGTTGAGCTGTAAAAGGCTCAAGTCAATAGCTTCTGACATTACCAGTCCTACACATAACCCACTACTAGTATGGACTAATAGACTATATTGGATTATTTTGCTGAATTCACACATCTGCAATATTTAAAGGGCAATAGAATACCCACCTCTGACAAAAGTAAACAAAAGGGATATAAATGAAGGACCATTTTGTATCTGTATATACAAAATAGTGAAGATAGATACACACCTTTCTCTTAATTCAATGTGAAGAAAAATTTGTACTAACACTGTTTGGACAATATATCATATCTGCATCTTGTACAATGAATAACCACTACAAAGACAACAATATGCAATATAATTAATTGGTTTTCAAACTGTCTCACTGCTGTTTATTTCTCAGTAAAATTAATTTAAAAAAAAAAATAAAATTTGTTCCACTGGAGGAAAAAAAAAAAAAGCCAAATGCCCTTTAACCCAGTGGGTCATACTGATAGTTTTTAGCCTTCTGGATAAAGATTATTTCCAGAAGATTTTAATTTCAGTCCAAATTAGGCACATGAGGATTGATCTATAAATACATCTTCTTTTATTCCTTCCCCACTGATTTGGATGAAGAACTCTCCCCCTTGTTTCTAAGGATTTTCTAAGCTCCATCCTAACTTGTAAATAGTTTGGCATTCATATACTCAGTAATGCCATTAGTTTTAGTTGTGGGAAGGCCTATTTTCTACAGTTATCAGAGAACTAGAAAACTTCTCTCTGCTTTCTGTCTCATGGTACAAAATACATAGGGGAAACATAATGTGAAGCAAAGGTGTTCTGTGAGTTTGAATTTTAGTCAGAATTTACCATAATTACTTCAGTTTTATCTGGTAAGCACCACTGTAGGCTGGATTTTAAAACTTGAAGGTAAAAATATTAATGGTGCTCATGAAGAAATTATGTAGCAAATAACATACTTAAGCCACAAGCACTGTGTAAATACTTTATGTATAAAATCAATAACGTGGTTTTCTTTTCTTTTCTTTTTTTTTTGGTGGAACTGGGCATTGAACTCATGCTCTTGTGCTTCCTAGGGAAGCACTTATTCCACCGAGCCATCTCCCTGGCCCCATTATAACATGTTTTCTTTTATTATTTGCCTTTTTATCATTTTATAGGTGAGAACCTGAGGAACAGAAGGGTATGTAACTTCCTCATGGCATTCTGGCTCATGCTCTGAAGCATTAGGCTGAGTTAGTAGATTCATTAAGCTGCTCATTTATCTCTTCCCTTTTTTTTTTTTTGTTTTAAATAGAGTAACTGTATCTTTATTATTGAGATTCTTTATCTAGCAAATTTCCCCCTTGTACCATTTCTGAGAATTTTTATATCACATTATTCAAATACTGAACTGTTTTTGATAAATAAGTGACATCATCAACAATCTGAGCTTGTTCAAACTCAGTCACGGCAAAGAGTTGCTTAGTGTTTGAAAAGCATATCTGAACTGCTAACCAGTCCCAGAGTCTCAAATGGAATTTGGATTAATTTTTTCATTAGCAAGATAAGCCCAGTTGAGTTTAGACCAAAGTAATTCTTTCTCTGCTTTAGCTAAGAAAATACACAAGTTGATAACATCTTGAAATGTTTGAAAAATAAAAAAGTTTGGATGTGAGTATAATGCAAAACAAATACTATATATAAGCTATTTATAAATAACAATAAAATGAAATGAACATGATTTCCTTTGCTACTTTAAAATTTCACTTACATCCACATTTATCTGTCTTCCAACAAGGTTTATCATATGAAATAACCACCACAATTTTGTTTTTTGAAAAGAGTAAAAACTTCTGAACATGGAAGAGAAAAGTTACTACCTTCTAAAAATCCTCACAAATAAGTGGGGAGAAATGGAATACAAATTTTGAAAGATGTATGAAACTGACTGACTTGGTAAACAGTCTCTTCAACTTTAATGCCTGTTAAAATCACTTCAGACTATCACATTTGGCTGACCAAAATAGATTATAACTCACTGAATTCATGAGCTCTGTACTCCCAGTAATGTCAGAGATCTTGACTCCATAGTTAGGACAGATGCAGCGGCCACAGTGATGTTGGGCACAGCAAGTTGTACAGGAAATGGATGTTTCTGACTGGACACACAAAAGTTTGAGTGTTTCTCTTAGAGTTGTGTGACTTTTCTGATTGCTTCAATTCAACAAACCTCAGTTCTTGGTATATCTCTTCACTTCTTTGATGTGCACTGTATGAGAGTATGCTAGTGCATACTTGCATAAAAGCATATTCTTCACTCTTTAGACAAATTTTGGAAAAACAACCCTTCCTAAACAAATTCTCATAATTTAATCTGAAGTAAACAAACACATTTACTTCTTTAAAAATTTCTATGTTTCTTTAAAACTGAAATATCTGTTCTGTTTAAATAAAATTATCAAAACATAAGCTCTAAGTCATAGTCTATAAATGAACAGAACCAGATTTTTTTGGTTTAGGAACTTGGAACTCAAAACTAATGTGGCAGTAGTGCTGAAAAATGGGTGTTTTTTCACAGTGCAGTTTTCTCTTTTGTCTTTTGGACAATTGATAAAAAGAGCAAGTTGTACCTGCGTTTTTTGGAAAGCATGACTATACAGTGTTATGTTTGCCTAGAGGGATGAGGAAAGTCTTCCACTGGGAGGCTGAGTCATTCTTTGGCTCATCTGACTGAATGACTATGCTGCAAATATTCTTTTAGCTATAGAGAAAAATAGCAGTAGTTTCCTACAGTAATAATTTTATGTGCAATTCAGATTTTTCTTAAAATTATGGTTATCGTGAATTATTTTCATATTTGGCCAAGGCTTTTATCTTTTTCATTCAGAAACTTATTTTTGCTACTCATCATTCATATGTATTATCTGTGACAATTTGTTTTTCCTCATTACTTGATAGCTAAGTTTGGCCAGCCATTGGGAAGGTTTAAGATTGTGATTGTGGTGGTAAACCGACATAATCTGTTAGTTATTTGGCCTTTGGATGTCTTGTGTTGTTTTAGATACTGTGGCAGAAAGAAGAGATGAGGAGGTCATTATCAATTTAGAGTCACCAGAACATCAGAATTAAATCACTGTAGTTTAAAGGAAATTTGCAGGGAGGATTAGCATAGCCAGAGGGAGCTAAATAAGCAAAGTGGGACTTGAAGGGTGAGTTTTGGTAAAGATAAGTAGATAAGGGAGAAAATTCCAGAAACCACAATTTTGTACTAAGAGTCCTGGGAAATAAAGTAGGAAGGCCTGTGTTCTAGTTCTCGAACCTTGGAAATTTCACCTGTATATTTTAACTTGAGGTTTAGGAAATGTGATTCAATGTGGATTATAAAGCAATATGAGTTCTAGACAAGATTAGATGAGGTGAAGCTGAAGACATTTCTTCTTCCTAAACTATAACAGTCCTGTCAGTTTTCTGCCCAGAGATGTACTCACTGACTCCCAGTTGGCTCTGTATGAAATCTGTACTTTTCAGTGTGACACCATAGGCTTTTATAATCTTAGTTGTTAGTGCTTTCCTATGATAGTATCATAGCACTCTCTGATGTGAGTCTGATGCATGTAACAGGCTTACTAGTCCTTACACCTGGCATTCATTAACATTTGTACCATCATTCTCATTCTTGATAATGTATCTGCCTTGTTCCCATTTTACGTTAAAACTACCTTTATAAGACCTTTCTTCCTAGTCCACTTTAGTCAGAGATCCTCATTAATTTTGTAAAAGACCCACCTTTGCTGTCTTTGCTTTTGTGTTTTATATAGTTGTCATTACTGTTTTTCTTGAGGACTCAGTAATAAGGCATGCATTTTAATAAATCTCATGGCACCATTATGGATATGGCCTGATACCTACGGTGGAGACTTAAATTAGTGGATGAATAAATGTGGCTAATATTCATTAGTTTGATACTAACAGACCATTTTATGTGATGATGACAGAAATCCCATTAGAAAATCCTTCTTAGTAAATATCAGCATTGTTTCCTTTTACCTCATTGCCATTGTTTTATAAAATAAAGTTTGTTGTTTTCATAGAAAATCATATGGAAAGGGAGTTGCCTTCTTGTTGGCACTTTCCTTCATTTTCCATTTTATTGCCAAAATGCTCTTTGTTCACCTTCCTTCCCTCCTCCTGAAACATTTGTCCCTATTTCCAGCAAGTATGTGCACTCCTATCATCTTTGGTCTTTGTGGCAGGATCTCCCAGAAAGAACTGAAAGTATATGAAACGACAGACATAGATACTGCACAGACATTATTTCATGTTTAGGGACCTTTTTCTCTGGTAATGGTTTATTGAATTTGGAATTGTAAAGTGTTCATTACCGTGTTAGCAGTCCTTGTACTTCCTCTAAAGAGAAAAATGACTGAAAAAAAAAAAAGTTGAATATATTCTGAGACAGAACTTAAATTTTTATTTGTGACATGTTAGAATATTTATTTCCAATATTTGCTATTCTAAAACTACATCAGAATTACTCTAGAGAAGGTCTGAAATAGTTGCATATCAAAATCCCCATCTGTTTGCTTGACCTTTTCACTGCATGTAGCACTGTTACTATTATTTCTTTGAAATACTATCACATTCACCTATTGGTTTTCATGTGTGTATGCCTGATCCTTGTTCATTCTCCTGAATGCCATACACCTTCATTCAGTTGCTCATCATGGCTCCACTTGGATATCTTTTAAGTACTTCACATTTATTGTATCTAAAGTTCATATTCATCATCCAGTTTTTACTACTACATACTTGTGCTGCTTTCCAGTTTTTAATTAGATGCCCAGGGCAGAAACCTACGTAGTCACGTTTGTTATTCCTTTATCCTCTCAACCTTCAAGGTCCATCTTGTTAATGTTAAATATCTGTGGACTCTCAGTTTCTTTACTTTTGCACTTGTATCACCTAAACTCAAGCTACCATCACCTCTTGCCCACCTTCTGTAGCAATTTTATAGTTAATGTTTCTTTCTGTTTTATAAAAATGCTTATACAAGTTATTTGTGTAGGATGCTATAAATTCATTTGAATTGACTAGTGTAGCATATATGTGTTTAAGAATTTTCCATTTTTTAAAATGAAATGTCCTTTTTATATTTCATCCTTTAGGAGACATGGGGGATGCTATTTCTGGTAATTTCACTCAGAATTCTTTACCTAACCAGCTTCATGAAGTTAGTAAGATTTTTACATGAGAACAAATTCTTGTATTTTGTATCAATAAGAAGAAAAAAATTGGAGTTGTTTTATCTGTCAGCACTGGACTGTCTTGTAACTCTTGTGATTATAATAGGTGCTGCAGGAAGATTAGACATAATAGTAAATATTGCCTATAGTTGAAAACATGTTATAGTCTTTGTACTCTGATTTCAGATGGACTTTGTGACCACATAGAGAAATAGTTTTCAAAGAGTACACCTCATGAGTAGTGTCTCATTTCCCTCTCATGGGATTACTAGAAATGTTGTAAGACTTAACACTATAGACCTAATGTATATTAATTTCGGCAAGAAATTTTACTGATTGTTTTATATTATGTAGAAGATGAGGATATATGAATCAGGTTTGCTATTGTAGCTGATGGGACTGTATCAGGAGCACAGTGATGAATCTGTTGCTGACCTGGGGGGTTGGGGAGCTCATAATGATATGTCTGTAGGTTCCATGGTTAGCATTGCTTTTCAGGTTTACAAGAATTGGGGTTAGAAGGAACAGCTCTTTAGTGACTGAATCTAGATTCAAATACTCTTTTGAAACTAAAATGGTAAATTAAAGCAAATGAGTCTAGTGTAAAAGAACGTAAAGTAGATTTTATAATAAAACCACAAGATTATAGCATGGGAGAGACCTGCTTTGAAGCCACTCAAACTGGAAAAAATAAATGGGAAAAGTGGTTATTTCATAATAAACTTGTCCTTCTAGTAATACAGTGTTTTTGTTAAAACCAATTTTGATCTTAATCATCCCAGTGTACCTCATTTTAGAAGATTTTGCTTTTAGTTTCCACATCATAAGACACTTAAGTAGAGAGCGATCAGTCGGACGTACTGTTGCCTGAGGTCCAGTGGGGGAATTGTGGTCCAGAACAGAAGCTCTGAAGGAAGTAGAGAGTCCCAGTCAGTGTGTTCCAATATCTGAAATGCCACCTTAAGAAATAACTGATGTTTGTTGCAGAATTCTAAGGAACCATGAATAATAGTGATCGGTAACCACAGGTCCATATGTTAGGTGTGTGCAGCCTGATTTTTTTTTTTTTTGTTTGTTTGTTTTTATGTTTTTGGTACAGGGTCTCACAATGCATCTTGGACCCCTAGTGAGATCCTCCTGTTTTTAGCCTCCTCAGGGCTGGGGTTACAGGCCTGTGCGCTGTGGGCCTGGAGGCAGGACCTGTGTGACATGTGCTGCTGGGTGCTAGGAATTGAACCCTGGCCTCTGCACTTGCCTAAGCAGGTCCTTAGTCCACTGAGCTATCTTGCTGGTCGCAGCCCGATTTTTTGTAAGACACTATTGTAGTGGGAAAGTTAAACTAAAACGTATTGAAATGTTGATAGAGGAACTGAGACTTTCTAATTCAATGGCATAGTTTCTCTGTGTACTTTGTAAATGAGGAATCATTTGTTTCATTTTTCCTATTTTTTTGGCATTATGTAAAATCAGTAATAAGACATACTAATGATAAGTAGTAAATTCTTTTAAGTTTTCTTCCTCTGATTTTTTTTTTTCCCCTGTACCAGGGATTGAACTCAGGCCCTTGCACTTGCCAGGGAAGCACTTATTGTACTGAGCCGTCTCCCTGCCTTTCGTCCTCTGATTTTTAAGTCTTTCTTTTCTATTTTACTTTCACTTCTTTTAATTTGGGGGTTATTTTTCAAATGGCTAAAGGAGCAATTGTATATAGTAGACAGCCAGTTGAGTTTCACTCAAATTCATTAACTATGTTACTTTGTGCAACTGATTTAAACTGGATGCTACTTCTCATCAGTTAACAATCATATTGCATCATATAGCTCTTTTTGAGACTAGGTCTCACCATATTACTCAAGCTGGCTTCAAGCTCCTGCATTCAAGTTATCCTCCTGCCTTAGCTTTCTAAGTACAGTATCTTTGACTACAGGTGTGTACCAGACACCTTTCAGCTCTTTATGAGTAAATAAAATTGTATATGTGAAACAAGAGATACTCGATAAATGTATTAATAATCTCACTCCAGAATACCTGGTTTTGTTTTTGGTTTGTTTTTTATTATTTATTTTTAAAAGAGAAGAAAAATACTTAAAAATAGAAATAACACAATTTCACTAAGAAAAGCAATAGGAATTCGATAATGGTTGTTACTTTTTTTAAAAAAAAAAAAAGACACATTTATTCATTATCATAATCAGACTATTACATTTAGCAATCAACCACATGGCTGCAAAAAAGGTCTACAGGCCAACCCAATGCTTTACACTTTCCACAGGACAGAAGCTAATATGACCTATTGTACAATGAGTCACAAATACAGTCCTAGATTTTTTTGCTCATACACATAAGTACAGAATACCTGTTCTAAAGATTGAGCTAAATTTTTTCACTTCATTACTTTTCTGAAATTATGATTCTGTCATTTGCATCCCCCCCCTTCCTTTATTTCACAAACCTTTTGATAATTTTAGTAAAATTTACATTGCTTTGTGCCATGACATTTATTTCTGGTAAAGAGCGTAAGTTTGTGGTGAGAATTTTTCTTATATTCTTCTACCTTAATTTCTTTTTGATATTGTTGCTCTCCCATTGAATCATTTTCTGCTTTCAGCTAAATTTTTTGTAGCTTTTTCTAAAGACAGTGAAGTGTTAAAGCAAAGGTGCTCTTTACCTGCCTGCCATTAGTTAATAATTTCTCCTTTCCCTTTATTCTTCCAGTCTTTGAACCTGTAAATTGGGGAGCCAGAAAAATTCCAAGACAAAATAGTAAGCTTTCCTCTCCTGGACCAGTGGTATTTAAACACTTCCTTTGACATTGAAAAGGATATTCTAGATGAAAACAGTGCCTTTTGCTGCCATTGTAAATAATTATCATCTTTATGCTCTCTGCTCATCTTATTTGAAGCAGTCTGTTGTTCTAAGCAGACAGGAGTTACTCAAGTGGAGACTCAATTGTCTGGTCTGTATTCTAATAAATTTTGTTATAACAAATGTGTAAAGCTTGATGACTCACTATTTTTTAAATTCATGAGATCATGGAATAATCAAAATTGTTAATCATAGTAAAACTGTTTCTGCTCCTTTCATGTGAAAAATGTGGAATATATACGCAACAAGGATTATTGCTGTAATTTGTTTTCCAGGTTTTAAGAGAATATCTCAATTCCTTTTTCTTTTCTCTGAATTCACTCACATCTGTGTGAGCTATGTAACAAATGATAAAGATCTCTTAATGTCAGAGTGACAGTATAAGAGCAACAGGGACCCTGCTTCAGTTGTAATCCAGCATCTAAGCCCTTCTCACTGTCATTTTTCCATTCTGCAAGCTTCTCTCAGAGTGCCTTTGCTGAGAGGAAGAGGGAAAGAACAAGATGGGGGTGGTCAGGAAAGACAAGCCTAGGAAAAGTAAGAACCTTTGATTTTTCACTTCAGTACCTATTACGTTCCCTGCAGAAACTAAATTGATCATCAGTGGATTATTAAGCAAGTCTCTAATCACATGCTGTCACATCATACTCATTTGGGTTTCAGGAAAAATATGTAATACATTAGACATGTATTACACACCCATTCACTCATCCTCTGGATCTTTGACATAGCCACTAGGTGGTGGTGTCCTAATTTAGAAGCTTTGTTCTTAGACTAGGTTTCTGCCTGAACTAAAAGAAACCACACAGTGCAGACCATAGAACATTCTGAATAAGGTGTTACATCTTGTAATGAAACAAATGAAGAGAATGTTTAAATACTGCAGCTACATTAAGACATAAAAATATGTTTATACTTTTTCTTAGTCTAGTGACTTCTCTTAACCTAGTGCTGTGCTGTAAATGGAGACTTGGGATGGTGGGCACACAGGAAATATGGGTAGGATTAATGTAGATAGTAGCTATTGTGCTCCTAAATAACACATTTTACAGTCACTTCCCAAAATTAAAGCGAAGGAACCTCCTTTAAATTCATAATTCTTGGCTCTGGTTTAGATATGAAATGATTGGTTACTGTGTTTCAAAATGTTAAGACATGTTCCAGATGGTTTTGATAAAAACTTGGAATTATCACATCAGCAGCAAAAGCACATGACTATATAGATTCTGTCTTCTGTTGGGAGTTGCTGAGCAGAGCCAGAGGGGAAAGCAAAACAGACTTTTCCCCCACATAGAACATTTGTTTTCCAAGAAAGAACGGTTATGTGTAAGGACAACTTACATGGTCTTGTTAATATGTGTTTGAAAGGTTGAAAAATTCAAATTTCCAGCTTGAAAAAGCCAGTAGCCAGGAATTTTTTAAAAGGGTCAATCCATGTCTCACAAAGAATCTGGACTATTTCGTAAAATACTATTATTCTGAAACAAATTTCTCTCTGATTATATAAACATACTGATGATAGAACTCTTGTTTATTTGTTGTGTTTATCTCTACTGCAAAGCACAAAATATTAAATTGATACAGAGTAACTATACTTAAGTCACTAGTTAGATGGGATTGGAATGGAAAATCTTTATGGTGATTAAAGAATCTCTGGTCCCTAGAGAGTTGCCTGGGAACCTTGGAAGCAGGAAACATTTGATTCTAATTAGAACAGAAGGGAGTGGCAGGGAGGAACGAACCATACTGAGAGCAGGGGAGGAAGATTTGTGTTCCTGTGGAGAGGGGAGAGTTCTACCTTACTTAGAGCTTGGTAAAAGCTGATATAGAAAAGATAATAAATGATCAATTTTTCTGTTACTGAAACATATAGGATCTGCAGTCTGTTTTCTAGATCATATACTTCAAAAAATTTTATAAATCCCTGGCCATATTTCTATAATTTTAGTAAGCCTGAGCAAAAACAGAAAAAAATATTATTTATAAGTTTTTAATCTTTATGATTATCTAGTCTTTGCCTTTTTGTAATATCTCCTCAAAAAAGCAGTGTCTGTTCCAGTATATATGTTAATAACTTTACAGGGTCAAGACTCACCACACGTAGAGGGGCCACTCAGGAAAGAGTTCATCCACCTTTATGCTTTTGTGGGGTACTAAAAGACTTGGAGTTGTATACAGCCGAGACTGTGATGTATTGAGAGACAAGAAAACATTTCCATTCTTAGCTGGGTTTGCTGTATTTTTCTCATGTAAGCATACTAATAACTTACATGCCTGCCGGGAGGAAATGGTGACCAGTCAGACTTTGTACCCTTTCATGCCTCCTTTAAAACCTTAAGTCATTTTTCTTTGCAATATCAATGCTAATTTCAGTATTAAATCTTTTCTGTTCTAGTATTTTAAGCCTTGCGTTCATACTTTCCAGGTCTACTACAGACTTCTCTGGCAAGGAAAATAAAGGCCAGCTCCTCTTGGAAAGAAAATGCTTCTGAATTTCTCTTCCTTTTTTTCCCTTCTTTATTTTTTCCTGTGTTTCACTTTGCTCTGTTCTTTTTTCCTCCCAACTCATTTATAGTCCAAATAAGAGAGAATATCTAATCTGAGTGAATGCAGTCTAGAATATGATACTGGGTAGGATGACAGCTGGGAAGATCCAGAATAATACAAAAACAAACGGATGAAGTGGTAGCCACAGACAAGGCCCAGTTTATGTAAATGAAAGTGGTGAAGGGAGAGGAAGTCCCAACCAGGTGCCTCTTATTCACAAAAATGTTAAGCCATGTACCCATTCATTCCATTCCTTTTTTTTTTAAAGCTTCTCCTCTGCGAAGCCACCCCTCTCACCCCCCCTCCCCCATTGCCAACACTTCTGATGATTTTTAAACTTTGCCAGACAGTTTTATAGCCACTTCTGGGTCCTGGAGACATAACTGAAATATTTGGCCAACATTTTTCTCATATTAAGTCACTGGCTTGCCTTTGGCAGACAGATGCAATATATACTCTGTACTTCCTGGAATAGATAAGTCTGTTGTACAGACTTGTGGTATTTAGGATGTTACCACCACCCCCTTTATTAGCATACTAGCCTGGCATTAAAGGACTTGAGTTGCATCTTGTAATGCCCAACAGAGCCTTTTTCATAGGAGACATGTTGAGGAGGAGGAGGAGCAAGAGGAAGCGGGTTGGAAAAGGAAGCCTTGTTTTTCTCCCCTTCATCTGTAGATGAATCATGTTCCCACCACTGCAGTGAGGTTTTGAAACCTCCAAGGCTGCCAGTACAGAGCTGAAAGGGCAAGCAGTGACGTTCTTGAGAGAGAAGAAGAAAGAAGGGAGGAGGCTGGGAAGGGCTGGTGCAGGGAGGGAGGGAAGTGCAGGAGGAGTGATCTTTTTTCCTTTTTACCCTACTGTCAGATACTTTCAATTTAAAACCAAGCCCTGCTGCCTGCTGAGCAAGAGACAGACTAAAGACTCATTACTTTGAAAAGCATCTATAGTTTCTTTTTTTTTTTTCATAAAGGAAGTTAATTTTTTTTTCCACCCTTATTGCTTAAGGAAGAACAGTTTAATGAGTTTCTTCATATCCAACTGAGAAAGAATTGTGTGCCTCACCCTCTCTCTGGTAAAGTACATACTGGATTTTTATTATCTGCTTTGGATTTTTCCTCCACGTGTTTCAGCCACTATGCTTAGCCAATTCACAGTGGATTTTTTCTATTGTCCTTACCACCAGTTATGGAAATGGTGTGTGCCTCTCTTTCGGTCAAGATATGCACAACAGAGATTTCAAGGCATTTGTTGCTTATATTATGAATTCTAAACACTTTATCTCAGTGTTCTGAAGTTGGCCGGAAAGTTCTCAGTTGAAGAAATTGGATTTTTCAGTTTCTTTTAAATTCAATTTTGAGCCTTTGACAATTTTCTATGTAGAAGAGTCTAGAAGACAAAGATCTCCTCTTGCCCATTGTGAGAAATTCAGAACTTGGGACTTTCATGAGCACAGTGGTCCTGAGTTAGCAGTGGATAACTCCCTGCAGTTTGTCTCTTTTGTATATCTGGGCAAGATGTATGAACGGCACAAGAGGCGCTATAGCCTGTATGACATCTCCAAAGTGGACAGGACTGTGGATGTGGTGTTGCTGAAGGTAAGAGAGACCAGTGTCTCATTTACTTTCTAATGTCCTCTCAGTTGTTTTCTCTTTGAATCCAGTGGCAGTGTTTCTTCCCTTTTATTGATAGGAAAACTGAGAAAGTCTGTGCCAGCAGCATTGGATGGAGAGGTGATTTAGGATTTTTAAAGTAGTATCTGAATAGAAATAGTTGGTGTTATAGAATTGGCATTAAAATATGGTTTACTTGCTGTTAAATAGATTCTTACATAATGAGAACTTCATACTCCTGAATGATCAGTAAAGGGAAAATTCACCTTCAGAGTCATTCTTTTTTGGGATGCTTCTGTCATTCTATTTTTGTTATTCCTGCCCCCATCTCACTTGGTTTGGTTCTTTCCTCCTCAGTCTCTTGGTCTTTCTTGAGGTCAATGAACCACTACTGATGTAGTTTCACTCATAAAGGCTTTCATGATTACACAGACACTTACTTATTTTGTCTACATCTGTTCTATCTGCTATTCTTCCATTATCTCAGTCTTCAATTGTGTTCATTTCTGGTTTAGTCTTTCTGCTTTCCCATGTGCCTTCTGAATCAGTTGATAGCTGTGTTTGTTTTCTCAGCATTAGTGATGTTGGTTGTCTAAGTAGAATGAGAGTGGAAACTGGACAGTTAATTGTAAACAGAAGGCATCCTTGAATCTAAATTTAGTAAGGACTCCTCTAGCTGGTAGGATGAGAGTCTGGGAATGTTGGATAACTCGAAGAACACATTTTAGAAGTTTAACAGTTCTTTGGCAAACACAGTGAAAATTGGAAACCAACCAAGTGCTTCACAGGTGTGAAAACAAACTCAGTAGCTGAACTTCTCTTGTGAAAGAAAAACTGAGTGATTTTAGATGGACTTGTGGCCTCTTTTCCTGATGGATAAAACACTGGAGCCGTTGTATTGATTTATCAATTCATTTTATAACTTGAGACTCACTGTTTTCTTTGGACGAGCAAGGGCATGAAATGGGCTTAAAAGGCCAGACACAAAAGCTGATGAAATACCATGTTGGATGAGGTACTGGGCAGAGGGGGTGTGATTTGTGGTAGAGTGCAGTTCCTATCCTTCCATAATCACTCTCAGGTGATTGTTTAATTGGCCTGGCCTAGGCTGACAACAGTTGGTAACCTGATGTTTTAGACTTATATTCTAAGGTAGTGTTATTTTAGTTTCTCTGAGTTGCAGTTTCCTCTAGGAAGGCAACATGATGTTTTAAAACTTTCGTCCTAATATAATGTATCTATGAGAGCCTAGTTTAAAAATCTTTATTTGCTTGATGCCTTACAATTTCAAGGAATGTGTTGTGTATGTGTATCTTTCTGCATGTCATGAGGAATACCATACATTTGCAGTAATGCTAAAATAAATAACTGTGTGTGTAATCATAAAAGCCTTTATGAGTGAAACTAAATCAGTAGTGGTTCATTGACCTCAAGAAATGCTGCTTTTCCTTGCTGCAGGATCTGGGTGTTGCCATACCCACCACACAGCAATGGGTGAACAGGAGGAAGCCATTCAGGCTGTAAAGGCTCAGGCTTCCAGATGGAGAGATGCGAGGACAGAGCCTGGGAGATGGCTCAGTGCAATAAATGCTTCCCTGGCAAGCACAAAGGCCTGAGTTCAGTTCCCCCGTGCTGGGGAAAAAAAAAGAAAAAAAAAAAAAGATGCCAGGAAAAAAATGAACTTAGGGATACTTGGAAACGTGTGATGAACCCTGGACTTCTCTGTTATTACCAGAGCTGCTTTGAACTTTGTATCTTTTGAATGTTACAGAATAAACATTTGGGTTATTTACATAAAAAAGACATATATATATATTTTTTTTTTTTTCATTGAGAAGTAGCAATGAGACAGTTACAAAACAGATAAATAGGTCAGTTACAATAATTAATACATTGCATATTATTGTCGTCTTTGTGGTAGTTATTCATAGTACAAGATGCAGACATGCTATCTTCTCTAAACACCATTAGTTCAAAACTTTCTTCTCATTGAATTAAGAGAAAGTAGCTGTATATCTATGCTATTTTGTATATATATAAAAATACAGATAAATATTTTTCACTACAAAATGGACCTTAATTTATATTCCCCTTTTTTATTTTTGTGCTGTTTTATATTTTAATGAACCCCTTTAATATACATTATTTCATTGAGTCTTATCAGACAGTAATTCCATTTTCAGATGAACTTGAGAGTACTTTTATGGTGAGGAATATGAAGAATTTGAGTGGCAAGACAATTTTTCACAAAGTTATGGTTAATAAACATCTTTATATTGGTGTGTTTTTGACCATTGCACAGTGAAAGATTTTCATAGCAAGCTGCACTTCTCAGGAAAAAGTAATTTATGGCAAATAAACACTAGGAGTCCTGAAAACATCTTGCTTCTGTTTTTAAAATGATATAGAGACTTGGTGTTGCTCTTCTTTGAGAATAAGAAAACATTGAGACTGATACTGTTCAGTGACAAAAATAGTGTTAAGTCTAAGGAGTTTAGCCTTTATCTTCTTACTGCTTAAATATAGACAATGAATGGAAAAACAAGTACAAACCATTTGAAGTCAGTTGACAGAAATGAGTAGGTTACTATATTAGAAATAATGAAAAGAATTAGAGTAGTCCTTATAAAGACTTTTTCTGAGGTCCCCATTTAAGCAGTTGATTGTGAAAGGAGCTGGATAGGAGACACAGACATTGATTGTTTGCATTCCTGATCTTTGTCTTGTTTTATGTACACAAAACAGTTTTGGATTACCAGGGATTTTCAGTTTTTGAGACCTCATATAGAGTCAGGAATGGAATGCAATCTGAGGTCAGACTGTTTTCAAAGTCCACACTTTTTCTTGCTGTCGTAGGCCTCTTCTAGTTGATTGGTCCTTTTATTAACAAGAGTATATATAATCAACCTTTCTATGTATATACATGTACATGAATAAATGTTTCTCTTTCTTGGTGCATACATGATTTCAAGTGGTTGGTAATTATGAATCTATGCTAAAAATGGAATATGGAAGAATTTTGATTAGTAGCAGAGCCTTCAGTACCAACATGCCCAGTTTTCCCATTGTCCTTCAGAAAGCCAGTGCTGACTTCACATGTTGAGGACAAATGAGAACTTTAGTGGGCTAAGCTTCAGCTTATGCCAAGCAAGCTTTCCTAGAGGACTATGGGTATCAGAAAGGAATAGAGTCTGAAGTGTTTCACTAAATTTGCTAACCAGAGATTAACTGCTAATTTACCCTATCTTTAGCTGGGAGTCACTTCTGTTTTACTAATTTTATGCACTTTGGATGCTTGATGGGAGAAACTCTGTAATAGTGACACAATCCATCATTTCACTGATGATTTATTAAGGACATTTTTTGTAGCTAATAATTTAGAATGTTATCTAAATGAGTAAAAGGCTTGCAACATTATTTTGTATACATTAAGTGAAAATGTTTACAGAGGAGGACCGTGCCTTCCCATCTGTGGTGCTTGGACAAGCTACATGACTTCATTTGTTAATGCTAAAAAGGAGTGGTTCATCTTCAACTCCATTGTTGTGTCCCAGAGAAAAACATTTATCAGTTAAAAGTTTTCTTCCATATTTCAGCAAAACAAAAACATATAAGGGGGCAAGGAATTCGAGACCCCCATGCCTATCAGCTCTGTTACAGGATGATTCTCTAAAAAGATTTTGACTCAAGTCTTGGCTTCCATGACCGGATGGTGAGCTTTTGCTTCCTTTTGTTCAGCCTTGATACTTTGGCTGGTTCTCCTGAGACAGTTGCACAGGAAGTACATGCAGTGGCTGGGAAGGCTGGGTGGAACCATGAGCTGTATTATTAGGATGTTCAGATATAAACAGTAGCAGAAACATTGCCAGAAATCAAAGCCATTTTCCCCTCCAGTGAAAATATGTAACCGCTCTATTTTCAAACCTTTGAAAATGCATTGTGGGTGTGGAGTAGGTCATCACAAGAGATCCTTAGGCTTTGTGGAAGGAGTGAAAAAGCTACCTTGGATAGAGCTGACATTTCTTCTTATGAGGCAACTTTCATGAGTCCGTATTCTGTATACACTGTAACTTACCAGAACTTCGGATGTTGAGGGTCTGGGGTGTATATGGTTGTTGTGGCACTGCTATGAGCAAAGGAAATGACTAAATCTGTTTTAAACTAAAAATCATAGCTATAATCAGGACCAAAAAGCATATTTCACTGATTTCTCTTTCTGAGTCATGCAGATACTTAACATTTAAAAAAGTTTTTTTCACATTTCTAGTTACTTGCTAAACAGAACTCCCAAATCATCTTTAACTGTATCCCCCTTTTACCCATTCACTCAGTTACCATTGCTGTATTTCCTTCATAGTTAAGTCTTTTTTACAGCCATCGTTTATAAGATTGGAGGAGGAGCTTACGACCTTCTTCACTTTTGTCTTAAAACTCAAATTATTAGCAGTGCCAACACAGATGTATCTTCCTTTCCTGTTTGCTAATTCTTCTGATGATTAGAATCTTTTGTCACACCTCATCTCAGAAATGGGTAAAGGTGTTGCTAATTCAAAGAACGGACTTGTCTCTTAGTGTGGAAAAACCTGATCTTAGAAATCACATTTTGGAAAAGAGACTAATATGAAAACCGATGTTTAATAAATTTTATGATAACTTTTGATTTCCTATAACACAGATTTGTCACCATGTATGATGATATGTCCTGGCATTGTGTCTGGCACATGGGAGGCAGTCTGAAATGTTTCAAATTGGGCTCCATAGCGTACCCTTCAAATTACCTTGTCTGAGTAAGAAAGAAACTGTAGTTGTTGATGAATAGATCCAAGACTAGAGCAAGTTTATTTGCCACATCAGTGATTTTGAATTAGAGTAGAAGGGGGAGACTTGTTGTAAATAAAGTTCCTGGCAAGCACTGTTCTATTTTCTCTCTAATGTAAGTACTTCAGGTACCTTATATGAGTGGATTCATAAAATATTTTTGCTTTTCTGATTGTCTTAGTTTATATCTCTTAAGCAGCTTGTTAGCACAGTATTCTTCACACACAAATATGATATGTTTGGCATTGCTGTTACACGGGATGTGGTTGAAAATGCTGATACATATTTTGACATTCTTTCCACACTCAGTGCAATATAGAGTTTGTCCTCTGGTTAATGGCATTGCCTCTGATTTGTAGCATCTGGCTCAGATTACTGGCTCTGATTCTGACTTTGTGGGGCTAATTTTCTCTAATTGCTATACATGTATTTTTTAAATTGCGATAAAAGATGCATAAACTTTTGCCATTCTAACCATTTTCTTATGTGCAGTTCATGACATAAGTGCATCTACTATCACCATCAGGCACATCTAGAAATTTTTTACCTTCCCAAACTGAAACTCTGTATCTGAAAACAGCAATTTCTCAGTCTCCCTCCCACCACCCAGTTCCTGGCAAGCACCATTCTATTTTCTCCGTAATGTAAGTACTCTAGGATGAGTGGATTCATGAAATATTTTTGCTTTTCTGATTATCTTAGTTCACGTAGAACAGTATATTCCAGGTTCATCCACATTCTAATATATATCAGAGTTTCCTTTTTAAAAACTAAATAATGTTCTATTTTATATATAGGCCACATTTTGTTTATTCATTTATCTGTGAACTTAGGGCTGTTTTGTTTGGCTAGTCTGAATAATGCTGCTGTGAACATTGGTATGCAAATGTATATTTGGATTCTTTTATGTTGTTTTGGGTATAGTCCCTGAAGTGGATTTGCTGTATCATAAGGTATTTGTGTTTTGACAAATGGCCACACTCTTCACGGTGACTACCATATTCCTACTAACAGTGCATAAGGATTCCAGCTTCTCTACATTCTCACCAATATGTTTTGCTTTATTTTATTTTAAAAATAATAGCCTAATAGATATGAAATGATATCTCATTGTGCTTCTGATTTATGTTTCTCTGATGCATACTTTTGTGCGATTTGTAAGAAGCCAGCAAGTATGAGCCTTCTAAGGTGTGCCTATCTTTAAAGATGTATTATCTAACATGAATGTTACCTTGAATGCTTCTGTCTGTGCTGTGTTCTAGCAAACTCTTTTACCTGTTAAAGAGCAGGACCTAGTTTTTAATCTCACACCTTCATAACTTTGTTTAACTTTTTGCAAGACAGATTGACCCCTCACATTCAACATAAAGTACATCAAGCTTCCTCTTGATTTCATGTATCTGTTCATTGTGATCTTTAATCACCCTTTTTCTCATAAGTTAGGTAGATTCTGCCATTTGTTCCTGCTCTCTGAAGTACATCTTTTTGTGAACTCTGAAGGGTACCTCCCCAGTTGAGGTGCACACTGCCTTTTCACTAGACTAGGTCATACTCATCCTAGTTGATCTTTGTGTTCTAGTTTTCCTATGTTTCCTTACTCCTTCTTTTTTTTGTCTTTTTGAGACAGGGTCTCACTATGCAGTTCAGGCTGGCCTTAAGCTCACTTTGTAGCTCAGGCTGGTCTCGAACTCACAACAATCCTCCTGTCTCAGCCTCCTGAGTGCTGGGATCACAGGCATGCGCCACCACGCCCGGCCTTACTCCTTCTAATACCCCATTTTATCTCTATACTTCTAGAATTATTTTCCACATGTAATACTGATCTTTCTATTTTCTTTTATGATTTTTACCACCTTTGCTAGTGATAAAACTGAATTTCATTGTAGCTATATCTTCTATATTTACTCCTATGTTTACTTTGTTTATGCATCAGGACACCAGTGGGCATTTGGCTGGCTTGAGGGCTGGTGTGATGTGGCTGGGCTCTGGATCAAACCATCGTCTGGTGTGACTGACTGCATTTGCCCAAGCAGTACTTTAAACAACCAAGCTATAGGGCAAGCCCCCAAAAATTGGAGGTTTTTTTTTTTTTTGTGGATGGGGGGTGGCTCATTGGGCATTTTGTACTTGTAAAATAACAAACATCTGTAATCTGTGTCGTAAGCCTAGACACCAGAATCCCTGATTGTGATACTTAATAATGTGTGTTCTTTCCAAGAGTCCCATGACTTAAAAAATTTATTTATTTATTTATGAATGAGAGACAGAATGAATGAGAGTTTTGTCGTATAGTCTAGGCTGACCTTCCTTCGCCAGTCTCTCTGAAGTACTAGGATATAGATATATGCTTTCATGCCCAACTTTCCTTGTTATTCTTTTGATCTTTTTGAGACAGGGTCTCACTTTTTAGTCCTGGTTGGACTCAAACTCATGTATCTACTTGTCTTAGCTTCCAAAGTGCTGGGATTATAGGCATGTACCACCATACCTGGCTTTTATTTTTAAGTTGGATGGTACATTTTTATTTTTCTTAAATCACTTTTTGTTTATGCTTTTTTTTTTTTTTTTAAGGCAAGTCTTTTGTATTTAGGGCAGGGTGTATAGGGTCTTATGGACTCTAGTGATTCTCTTGTTTATAACTTCCCAAGTGCTGGGATTACAGGTGTACACTACCACACCCAGTCTCAATTAATTGCTGTCTCAGCATGCCCCAGGGGTGAGGCTGGCTTGGCAGACCTGAGGATTGAACTCCTCCTGGTTCCCCCACCCCATCTGTAGGCTCTTTAATACACTGAGCTGTTTGGCCTGCCCTTTCCAAGTCTTATTGTGTAGTTCGTTCTGACCTTGAGTGCTTTATATAGGTCATGCTGTCATCAAATTTGCAGCAATCCTGCTGCTTGACTCTACTGGGTACTGAAATTATAGTATGTGCTACCACATCTAGCTGACTAGAGTCTTAGACACAAGATGCTGTCAAGTCCAGCTTTCGGGTTTCATAACTTTTTTTTAGTACAGGGTCTAGGTGGGTCTCACTTCACAGGTTGGATTCCTAGTGATTCTCCTGTTTTCAGCCTCCCAAAGCACTGGATTTTCAGGCAAGTGTCACCATGCCCAGTCACAATTGCTATCTCATTGTGTCCTGGGAGTGGGGCAGGTACAGCATGACTGGGATTGAACCCCCCCTTGCTGCACTCTGCGTAAGCAAGTGCTTTAGTCCACTGAGCTATCTGGCTCACCCTTCGTAACTACTTGATATTTTATGTCCTATGGGTACAATTTCCCACCTTGCTGCCTGACTCCTTCTTAAGCATATATTACTTCCTTTTTAAAGCCTATCTCATACATTACCACTTTCATTGAATTTGTCTCAAGTTCCTGAAATTACTACTCTTACACTAGTTGCTTCCTTAACCTCTGTAGATTCTTTTACAAATTAATATTTTCTAAACTTCCTGGCCATGATTGGTACGGTTACCTCACTGATTCTGATAATCCATATCCTCATATTGTTGTTTTTTTTTTTTTATATATATATACATAGATCTGTCATCCTGGGACATGGAGGCAATGTAACCGATGACACTTTAAATGTAAAAAGATTTCTCAGACTTACAGACTGTGGGACCTGTCATGCAAATTCTAATCAAGATCATATTTCATTCATCATGTCTATTGCAGTACACTGTCCCTTACCTCAAATGTGTTCTTTTGATGGCTGGCTAACAATGTGGATAGAACAGTTTGTGGATAGTAACACATTGGCTTTTAAGAAACCTTGTACCAGATTGCCCAGTTCTTTATGCAGAATCCTGAATTACCTGAAAATTTTCTAATTTTCAGTGTAGGCTTTACTTTTAATGTTTGTAAATGAAGCATTCAGCAGAAGGAACTGATTGAAAGTGTGAATCGATTCTAATTTACTGAAGTTTCTTATACTTGTGAATAGCAGACTGCTGCTGTATATCATTGTCAGTTAACTGTTAATGACTAAAAACAGGCTACTAGCAAAAGAAAATGCCAAAAACAAAAGCTATTTCTTTGAATTACAGCATTTAAATGTTAAAAAAAATTGATCCCCATATTTCCATATTTTAGTTAGGTTTAGTTTTACTAGACTATATTTATCCAACTTAAATAATGATACTGTCTTAAAATATATAGATCCTGGAGGTGTTATTCTATGCAGTTTGCCAAACTTCTTTAATATTACTATTAAAACTTATTTAAAATAATTGTTGTTAAGCCCTGAAACAGAGTAAAAAAAACAAAAGAGAACTTGTAGGGGAAGGTGATGAGAAGTGGCCAGAAAGTGTGGGGAGACCTCAGGTCCTTGTTGTTTCAAAATACCACTCAAGTATTGTTTTGCTCAAATTATTTTACCTCCTTTGGCCTCAGACTTGTTATGGGTTAGTAAAGGGAAGCACATATGATGCTAAAGATTCTCAGTTTTAATTTTCTGAATCACTGCAGATGATAAATTCAGATAAGGGCACACTAATCATCAAGCCTCAACCGCCAAGCCTCACTGAGTCTATTTTCTCCTCCACCATAGCAGTATGGGAGAGTGGAGGTATACATTAGTGGTAGAATACTTGCATACATAAGATTCTGAATTAAATCCCCACTGCCACATAATAGCAATAACTTAAAAAAAAATAAAGGGCAACATGACTTTTCATAGGGCTTTAAGAAAGTCAAATTTGTGTGATAGTACAATGGACCGTTGAATTACAACCAGTCTTGACATATAAGCAAGTTGGGTTATGGCCAGAATTTTAGTTTTAACTTATAAGCAGTCTTGAGTTGTGACCCAAGTGCTAGCTGCTTGTGCTTTCAGATGGTGTCAGGCACAAATTTAACTCCAAAGAATCTTGGTGGGAATGTTACAATATCATTTCCTGTATGGGGTTAATTGAGAAATCCTGGGCCAATGTCTAAGGACACTGAGATCTGCTTGTATAGATGTAGGAGAGAGATATTGAAGTGCTGTATAAAGGAGCCTGGGTCTTCAGTTGACAGCTTGAGTTGCTACCAGCCCAATTCAGGAATGAATTGACTTCATAAGTCAAGGGTCTATAGTAATTTGTAAACTTTAGAAGGGCCAATTCTGGAAATACAGTAATGCTTCATGGTCTGCATTCTGTTCTCACTTGCCCATCAGAAAAATCACACATGCCAAATTTAGGTTGTATGCACTAGTCAGCACAATGGGCTGTGCTCTTGATTCTGATTCCTTACCTACCTTTGGTAGAATTATCATCTACTATAGCTTTCTGGCTTACAGACTTATATGTGCAGTCTCTGAGTTACACTCTGCAATTTGTGTTTGGGGATGTGCATGTATAAATTTTCTTGCCCAGTTTGTTTGTACTGTTTGATATCTGACCAGAGATGCATTTGGCACTATTTTGTGTGTAATAGTAGTGTCTAATCCAACCTCATTCCCATCTTTTCTCTATAACTCACACTATTGTCCCCATCAACCCTTCTCTTGTTTTTGTCCACTAAGCATTACGTTATGGCAAACTTATTAACTTCCTGTTTTCAAGTCACATAAGCCCTAGGTTCTTTCAGGACAAGTTCTTTTATTACTACTACTTTTTTCAGTTTTGTAATTTTATTTGATATAGATTTTATCTGCATTCATTGTCCATGGATTTTCAAACCTGCTGGCAAGGACATAGCTTACCAAGGTACAGACAGCACTTATTTGGTGACTCTTCATCCTCATTGCATTTTCTGGACAACTGTACATGGATATGATATAGAATATTCTTTATTCCTGTGGCCCAGACAGCTTTGTTGAGTCTGGCATCAGTGTGTGCATCCAGTCTTCATTTCTTTTTTGGGAGATTTTCAGATCTCCTCAAGTGTGCACACTTTTGGGAGCTCATTCCCTGGACACTCCTGTGAACATGATAGCATATTCCTGGGTTATCCCCCATTAGTAGCAGAACAGTTCTCTTTCTTGACACACTTCTTGGTGAGAGCCATTTTGCTGGACCCAAACTGGAAAGGAAGAACAAGAGGATTTTCTTTAGGGTTTTAATGCAAGAAGAAAGGAAACCAGAATGCAGAGCATCTTAGGAGTACTTTCCTAGACAGTAACAATAGGTTTAAAAGATTTTTCATGTTAAAAGAAAATCATAGGGGGGCCACAGAGATGGCTCAGTGGCATAAGTGCTTCCCTGGCAAGCTCAAGGGCCTGAGTTCAATCCCCTGTTCCACACACAAAAAAAAGGAAAGAAAATCATAGGAAGAGATAAATAAGGTTATACCTACTAAGATGGCTAAAATATAAAAAGACAAGAATAAGAGCAAAAGTTGGCAAAGATGTGTAGAAACTGTCAAATGGTGCAGTCACTGTGAAAGACAATTCAGGAATTCCTCAAAATGTTGAACATAAAGTTGCTTGCCTAACCCAGGACTTTGACTCCTAGATATATAATCAAGAGAAATGAAAACCATATTTTCCCATAAATACTCTGCATAGATGTCTACAGCATCATTAGTCATAGCATCCAGAAATGCCTGTCCACTAAGAAATAGATAAATAAAATCCAGGTATATACAGTTGAATTATTAATTGGCAATTGATGGAATCAAGAACCTGATACATAGCACAATATGGATGAACCTGGAAACATTTTGTTAAGTGAAAGAACCTAGATGTAAAAGAACAAATAGTGTGTGATTCTATTTGTATGAAATTTGAAATTAGTTTACTGAAATGGAAGGAAGGTAAGTAGGTTTCTAGGAGTAAAGTAGAAAGCTGAGGTTGGGGCATGTACTACTGATGGTTGTATAATTTATTTTTGCCAAGATGAAATGTTCTAAAAAGAGATAGTGGTAAATATACAATTCCACAAGTACTGTAATACCATTAAGTTATGCACTTTTAATAGGTGAGTATGAAATTAGATTGCCAAAAAGAAGTTCAAATCCAGACTCTGTGTATACACATCACATACACACCATCTGCAGTGTATCATCCTGGATTTGGATACTTGAACAGAGAAAGAACATCTGTGGAAAAACAAGATAAATACAAATAAATTCTGTTGCTTCGTTGGTAATAATGTTTTCTTTCTGTTGACAAATGTACTGTAGTTATGTAAGATACTAAATACTGGAGAAACTGGTAAGAAAGGGGTGTATGGGAGACCACCTATTTCCTGTCTGTCCAGGCTAGCTTTAAATTCTTGTCTTACTCTCTCAGCCTCTTGAGTGCTGGAGTTATAGTCATGCAGGGAATATTCATTGTTATGATAACCTCTACTGTTTCATCCCTCTTGAAATTGTTACAACATACATTTAAAAAATAAAAGTAATGTGTAACCATGAAAAGTTGGCAAACTACCACACAAGCTATGGTACTGTGTGCCTGTGCTGGAGAAGCTGAGGCAGAATGATCATGGTGAGTTTGGGGCCAGCCTAGGATATATACTGAATTTCGAACACGCTTTGTATATATATAGCAAGACCTTGTCTCAAACAAAAACAAGCAAATAAAACAAAGTGAAAAACTACAGAGAATTTAAAAGGGATATTAGTTATCTATGATCATTTAAGCATTATGGCTCAATTAAAATAGTGCATTGGGGCTTTTTCATTACCATTAGTATAATTATATCAACAGAGTTGTCATTGTGTCTAAAATTTATACTAATTAGAAAGCATGAAAGCTTACACCTATAATCCTAGCTCTTTGGAGGCAGGAGGATTACCATGAATTGTAGGCTAGCCTGGGCTTCATAGTGATTCAAAGCCAGTCAGAACTACACAGTGAAACCTGTCTCAAAAAAATAAAAATGCAGTAAGTACTAATCGACAAGAAATGTGATGGGTCTAAGATTTTACCCTATTGTCAAGCCCACAAATTACATTACATTTGACAGTTTCATGGTTGTTGGCTACAGTCATGGACTCTTGGGTCATTACTCACAGTACAACAGGCAATGTGAGCATCTCCTGTTTGTTGGGTCTTTTTGCTTTCCAACTTCCATGAAGGTAACAGGGTGGGGCCCAGCTCAGGTAGATGCTATGTCAGAGCTAAGAAACCTGAATCTTAAGAAACCTGTAATTTTACAGTGGGCAGTATAAACTATGTGACTTTGGTCTGTAGTCGGACATTAACTTTGCAATACTGAAAGGTAAAAAGAACCTGCTCTTTGCCTTAGATGGAAGCATTTTCTTTATCTCCCAAGACTGACACACAGACATCTTGGAAAGATAGTCTGGAATAGAAGTGCAATTGGTGCCTTTACTCTCAAGACCTGTAAAGATGTGAGAGACCCATGGAAAATGATTTCCATACACTGATAGCTCTCATTCATAGTGTATTCACTTAAAGAGATTTGACTCATTTTAATTTTGTTCTTACAGTTTTGTCATCTATTATTTTGCAAACTGAACATTATATAATACAAAATTGTGTCAAATGACTGGGAATATATGGAGTGTTATTAGTTTTTCCCACATTGAAGGGAAACAATGTTTACTTATTGGCCATGGAAATGGAACAAGTGTAGTATTGAAAAGGTAATATGAATATTGTAATGTATAAAATTTTAGTCATTTCTAAAATGTAGGCTGAAAATTGTTGAAGGCTGTGTAGAGGGGAGGGAGCAGTATTATAATCAAAAGTGTTTTATTTCTATATTTTTCACTGTTAAAGGCTTCATTAAGCTTTTAAAAATTTATATTAAGTATTAAAATTTGTTGCTCTGTTCAAGCAACATGTTTCAGTTACAGGAATAAAAGGCAGGGGGATGCAGTTTTTTCCCTTCAAAATTAATTTCATTTTGAAGTATGAAGGTTCTGGTCTCTTTAACTATTAATGGGGAAGTTTATTTTACATTAAGTTAAATTTTGGTCCAGTTGAAATGAGATACATTTAAATAAAATCTCAATGGTGCTTAAAAAAAAAGAGAAAAAGAAAACTCAATGAAAGATGTGAGTAAGGTTTAGTAAAGTTCCTGAATTTGAGCATATCCGAATTACATTTTAGCAAAGATATTTTATAGCATCCCAGAGATAAGCTGAAGATTTCCTTACATATAGAATCACTTTCAAATATTTAACATTTTCCAGCACTCTAGAAAGTAAAACACTGATTATTAGCAGACCTTTCCATGGCACCAGTTATCAGTCAGGCCCCAAACTCCTGTCCTGAGAAAGAAAAAAAAGCAAGAGATAAGAATTGCAAGAATATAGTGTTGTTTGGGAATATTGATCAAGAATATCCAGCTATCCTCTATTTTATTAGCCAGGCAGTGGGCAGGCAACAGAGTAAAGATAGTGGTTCAATAGGAAAGTTTAACATAATAAAGGAAACAAGATTCATCCCCACACCTAGATACTACTTCTGTCTGTGTATTGTCCTCAGTGGACCTCACACTGCCCTGTGAGAGTCACAGCTTCCTTGGCCATCAAGATCTCAGCAGTGACCAAGAGGAACTGGGATTTCTACATTTCAAAATCTGCCCACAAAGCAGATAAGGACAGGCTATGCAGATACTATATCAACTTGTAAGTGTAGGTTCCCAATAATTAATGAAGGTCTCTGGTCCTTGTTGCCTTTCATCTTTATGATAGCAAAAGAGCTGAAATGAGCAAATGATGTTTTATTTCATATGATTCTAGACTACAGGGTTATTCTGTTATTCATAAGCAGTTATTTGATACTGGTTTAGTTAATTTCTTCTAATGTCAGTTATAATTTGAAAAAAAAAACAACAGCCATTTTCTGTATTAACCTATTAATTAGTAAAACTATTGATCTTTGTTAGCAGAATAGATTAGTACCTTCTCAGCAAAGTGATCAGGCATTTGTTGAGTACATTCTATGTTTAAAGGCCATGAAATAACAGTCGCATTCTGTCATTGTGCACTGTATTTAAATATTTGATAATTTGTTTAGAAGCTCCTTATATTATTGCTAATTTTTTTTTTTTTTTTTTTTTTTTTTTTTTTTTTTTTTTTTTTTTTTTTTTTTTTTTTTTTTTTTTTTTTTTTTTTTTTTTTTTTTTTTTTGGAACTTGATATTTATCTCAAGCCCTTTCATTTTTCTGGTAATTTTTTTTTTTTTTTGTTTTTTTTCCTGTTTTTTTTTTTTTTTTTTTTTTTTTGATATATTTGGTACAGGGTTCATTACACAGCTTGGACTTACAGTTATCCTCCTGTTTTCAGCCTCCCCAGCACTGGGATCACTGGCATGTGTCACCACGCCTGGCCTTAAATTTTTAGTTTTAATGTGATTAGAGGATAAGGAAGTGTTTATGGGTTATGAAAACTTACTTTTATGTTTTATATTACGTATTATTTGCATGCAATAAAATTCACAACCTTATGGTTATATTATATTATAGCTTAATGGTACAGTACTTGCCTAGGTAGCATGCACAAGGTGCTAGCTTTAATCCCCAGCACCACAAAAACAAAACAAATGAAACACTACCACCCTGCCCTGGTGGGATTTGTAGTTTGATTCGTAGTAGCAAAGTGCCCATCATACAGGAATATATCAGCTCAAAAGTTCTCTTGTATTTGGGGCTGAGGAGTGGCTCTGTAGAGTAAGTGCTTGCCTGGCAAGCATAACGGCCTGAGTTCAATCCCTGGTTCTGCAAAAAAAAGAAAGTTCTCTTGTATTCCTTCCTTTCTAGTTTCTGTTAATTACTGACATGCTTTCTGACAGTGCAGTTTGTCTTTTCTGAAGTGTCATATAGACTGAACCATACAGGGGTAGTCTTTTGTCTTCCCCTTTCTTCTTCCATAACAGCACTCAGGGTTAATCCATATTGTTTAAATTAATAATTCATCACTTCTGTGAATCTCCTGTCAATCTTTATATGTAAATGTCTCTTTTGGAGGGTGAGGGGAATGCTCCTGAGTGTGATGCTGTGTTGTGTGTAGTATATGTTTGACCAAAGGAACTGCTAGGCTGTTTTTCAAAATGGCTTTATTTTGCATTCATTCAGCTACATTTTCATGCTCCCCTTGTCTCACATCTTTGTAAACACGCAGTAGTATCATCAGTCTTTAATTTAACCTCTTCTAATGCAAGCAGTTGTATCTCCTTGTGATTTTACTTTGTGTTTTCCTGTTGAGTAACAAATTTAAATGTCTTTTTCCTTGTATACTTCCCATTCATTATTTTTATCGATGAAATGTTTATCCAAATTTTTTATCCATTTAGACAGTGATTTTATTTTGTTATTGTTGTGGCTTTTTTTTTTTTTTTTTTTTTTTAGGGAAGGGTCTACAGGGTGTTCAGGATCTCAATGCCATATCAGACTCTAGTGATCTGCCTATTTTATAGCCTCCCAAGAGCTGGGATTACAGGCACATGCCACCAAGCCCAGCCTCAATTGCTATCTTAGCATGCTCTGGGGCAGAGGCAAGGTCAGCACAGCAAGGGGGTAATGAGGGGGGGCGTGTGTCCCTGCCCCTGCTTGCAGGAGCTTTAATTCACTGAGCTATTTGGCAGGCCCTACACTGATGTTTTATTGTAGTGTAAACTCACTTTCCCCTGTGCTAGATATTAAACTCATAGTCTTTCCATGGAGCTATATATCAATCCCCCAAGGTGTAGGACTCAACTTGTGACTCTCCAAACTCAGCCTCCCCAAATGCTAGAAGTATAGGCAAAGGCTACTGCACCCTGCTTTTGTTTTGTTTTTATGTATTCTGGATAGAATGCTTTAGCAGGTTGACATCTTTTAAAATATTTTCTCTTCTGTATTTTTTAAAAAATTTATCTTGTAATAGTTTTTGAGGAGCCAGTTTTTAATGTTGATGTAGTTGAATTTGCTTTTTTCATGCTGTTCATTGCATACTGCCTAATATTTGCCTAACTCCAAGTCACAAGAACATGTTCTATGTTTTCTTTAGAATTTTTATGGTGTTAGCTTTAATAATGAGTTTTGAGTTACATAATCAAATTTGAGTTTTTAATTATTTTTGTTTTTGATTTCATACTGTTGTCAGAATATCTTAAATTTGAGACATGACAGAATACATGCTACAAAAATATGAGCATTCTAGATACATTTGAAAAGAACATGCATTCTGCTAAAAATTGATTAGAATGTTCTGTATTTATTGGTTAGGATGTAATGATTGACATTAAGATGTAATGATGGAAATTTGCTGTATTTGCACCAATTTGTATCTGCTAAATTACTGACAGGAGAGTTTTGAAAGCTTTAAGGATCATTTTTTGAAATGATATTAAAGTTAATTAAAAGATTATAATGTTCAGATAATTGGGAAGGGGCCGGGGAGATGGCTCAGTAGAATAAGTGCTTCCCTGGCAAGGGCAAGGGTCTGAGTTAAATCCCCGGTTCTGCCACCACCACCACCACCACCACCCCCACCCCCCAAAAAAAAGATAATTGGGAGTTTTAATGTTAGATCTTTTAAAAAACTTATTTTGGGAGATAGGTGTATACTTGCTTAATGGACTCATAGAGATTCACATCCTTTGCCATTTGAGCTATTTATTACTTAACACCTCTGAGCTTGTTTTTTGAATGACTAGAGTTAATGCAAAATTCTTGAAGCTATTTTGAAAGTTTGATAACAAATGAATTTTTAGCAAACTACTTGGTGTATATTAACTCTTAAGTGAGAATTATTTTGTGATTTTAAACTAAAAACATAGTGTACTGTCTTTTAGCTTTTGAACTCAGACATCAAACTTATATTGTCATTTTTGTCTGTTAACGTATTTTTATTCCATGGTTGGCCTGTACCATGGCCTTTTTTGGGGAGGGCAGGGTCTTTTCCTATTGCTTTTGTATGCCTATTTTGTAGGCTCTTCAGAATGTTAATTGTCTGGACTGCTTTGTTTGTGTTGGAAAGTTTGCTTGCTTGTTTTTTCCCTACATAGTTTTAACTACTTTGAAATGAAATATTAGCAAGCAGAAGGTTTTGGCTCATGCAGAAGTAACGTCTTAGCAGTTAAGTTGTCGCACATTACTTTGGTGTCTGAAGCAGATTGTTCTTCTTTTTCAGATAAATCGTGAAAGTTGGTGTACATTAGAGCCCTGCTCAGCTGCACCATCTCTTTTGGCCTCTAAGCAGAGCCCAGGTAAGCAGAGATTTTCCATCTTCTCATTTGACTGATTGTATCCAGAATGTCCATTTTTCTGGAGTCACACTCCAACTCTAATAGTAGATCCTTGGATTTGGATCTCTGCCCTTTCTTATTATGCTGTACAGTAAAGCAGAGGAAGGTTGTATGTATGATTTGGTAAGCATTTTGAATTGGTAAGCATTTTGTCTCATAATTGAAGGTGAACAGAAAATTCCTTAATTTTTGTTTTGATAATAAGGGACTTCACCTGTGGCTTTATGATTGATTATTCATTTGTGGAGGCATTTGGTGCTGTGTATTTGCATACATTTTCCAACATAGTAAAAAATATACGTGTATCTCATATGTGAATCTGTAGTTCTTAATTTTAACTGCATGTTAGAATTATACAAGCAAGCAAGCTTTAACAATATATTGATGTTGAGACTAGGTGTAGTGGCATGCACCTGTAATCCTAATGCTTGGGGGCTGAAAACAGGAGGACCACTATGAGTCTGTGTATTGAGACCCTGTAGATCCTGTACTTAAAAGATAGATAGATAGATAGATAGATAGATAGATAGATAGATAGATAGATCTCTCCACCCAAGATGCTGATTAAATTGAAGTGTGATGTGACATGGGCATCCGAGTTTTTCTGAGTTACTTTGTTTAAGAAACTCAGCCAAAGCTGGGAACTATTACACTTTCAAAGTATTGTCAAGAATTGAATCTTTCCTTGAGCAACTGTAAGGTATTAGTAACAACAGATGGAAGAAAAATTCTTAAGACTTTGCTTGTTAATGACATAGCACACAATTTGTGCTTAGTTAGGATTCCCAGTTTCAGCCACCAGCTCTCTGTGACATAAGGGATGTTCCCTCATGTCTGTGTGTTCCATTGTCTCTCATCTGTAAAGTATTGCTAGCTTGCCTCATTGAAGGGAGTTGTACAGATGACATGGAGAGTAATAATATTTATCTGTGCCTGATCCTACAGCTAACTGAATACTAGTAATTTGCATTTTGGCTTCTTGAGCCTGCTTAACCCAACAATCTATTGCCAGTTTTTACTACTCTGCTTTTAGAATTGCCATGTTCTTATTTTTGCTAGTTTTTTTTAGGAATAGTTTACCTGTTGATAACCTGCAATCACATTAAAACAAGCCATATCAAACTTCTATGTCCAAAGAGATTTCATACTGATTCTTAACTCTGGTTTTACTACAAAGGAATTATTGAAAACAAATATGCAGTATTTTTCCTAAACTTCTGAGAAAGTGGTTAAGGATATTATTTTGTAGTTACACTTGGGTCGCTGCATTCTACAATGTTAGAAGTTAACATTATTATGTTTTGGTTCATTAAACTACTTGAAGCTTATTTCTAAACGTATGATTATGCCTGTAATTGTAATATCATGTATGCACCTTGTACGACACCAAAACATTACGAAAACATTTTGCAGCATATTAATTTATCAAATCTGTCCTGTTAATTTGTCTTGAAACTGCCTCATTGCTATTTGTTCTTCAATAAAAATAAAAATAATAAAAATAAAAAAATAAACGTATAATTACTTAACCATTACAGCAGTGAAACTGTCTGCCATGTAAAGAATAAATGAAGCTGTCTCACAATGTGAATATTTCATTTCGTCCTTTAGAGTGTTTCCTACTCTACACTTTAATTGCAGTATAAGCAATTTGATCCAAGTATAGTAGAGTTTTCTATGTTGTTGATTTTGTTTTTATTTTTATGATTCTCGGGTATACACTTCTTCTTCCATTTTTTTCTCTTATAAACATTCTTTCCCGAAAATAATAAAAGTTAGATCAAATGAGATAATATATCTTAAAATCATTTTGTGTTCTTCTCAATATTGTATGAATACAAGATACAATTACAGGGGCCGGGGAGATGGCTTGGTAGAATAAGCACTTCCCCGGCAAGTGCAACAGCCTGAGTTCAAACCCTGGTTCTGCCAAAATCAGTCAGTCAGTCAATCAATCAATCCCTGGTTCTAAATAAATAAAAATAAAAAAAGATACAATTATAAATTGCATGGCTTAACAAAATGCAGAGGATGTTGCCTGTTATGTTTTTATACATATTTCAACTAGTTTGTTAGAACATACAGTACTGTGTCAGGTGATTTTTACCAGTGTATGAACATCATGGGGTACACCTGTGCACAGCTCGATGGTGTATCCTGATACACACCTTGACATGTGGTGTGTGACTATGATTTTAAACCTAAATGATCAGATAACATTTTGAAAGGTACATGCTCTGCTAGTTTTTAAAAAGTTAATGATTCATTGCACAAAAAACATAGACAGCTTTATATGTAGGCTATAAAACAGGATCTGCCCCTATTGTGCCTACCTTCATTTTGCTGCCAGCCAGCTATTTAAAGAATCACACAGTAAAGATTAATGAAGCTTAAACTTTATTAGGCATATGTTTCTCATTGTCACAATGTATCTGATTAGGCATGTGTGTTTCACAGTTATGGTTACTACATGTATAAATTTCTGTCAACTACAACTCTTTGGTTAGTTGCTAAATCTTCTCATTTCACTGTTACAAGAATGGAGTGATTACCATTTGTGTCACTGGAATGATATCTCAGCAGCACAGTGCCTACCTGGCAAGCCTGAGGTTGTCAGTTCAATTCCTGGTACCAAAACATGAAACAAAACAAAAATCTAAGAGTAAATTACTATTTGCCTCTGATTGTTCTTATTGCAAATAGTTAGGCCTAGACTTAAGCCAAATCCATCTAACTATTAAGATCACTTTTTATATCACTTTACTTAAGAGGAAAGAAATGTTAGAAGAAAATAATGATTTCGCTAATTTTGAAAATTTACCAACACATGACATGGGGTAAATTAGCTTTGTTTTTCTGGGATATCACATTCCCAAACCCTGTGGAGGAGGTCATGGTATATGATGGCTCATAGTCCCTCTGTCTTCCTTGCTGCTTTTTCATACTGTTCTCTTTGCCTCACCCCAACTGTCAACATTATCTCACACTGTGAAATCCCAAATTTGTAGTTTGGATATGTTGTCTGGGTGAGATGTTCCTACCAGAGCTGAATCTGGCCCTTTCTGTGAATTTTCCAGTAGGATATCTTGAGCCAGTCTGTTTTCAGTCTGGAATTTGGACATGGTCATTTAGACTGCCAGCTGGAGAGCTAGCAGTCAGCATGGTTGCTGTGACAGCCTTTTCTGTTCTTGGCTAGACCCCTGTTCCCTTGAGCCACAGAGTGGAGCTTGTGATTTTTTTCCAAGTGAAAAAGAAGAAACAGAAAGATCACAAACCCACCAATTCCACTTAAGTTAAACTACATAACCTATGAAATTTGTGTGTTGAGGGAATTCCTCTAAAATGTATTTAATTTCCAGGTTTTTAAATGCAGGCCTATTATTCCCATTCAAAACACATTATAAAATAGTATGCTAACTCAGGTCATTTTTTTAACTGAAAAATTTTGAGATTAATCTACCTATCTTGTCTTGCTTTCTGTAACATACTTTATATAATTCTGTGATGAAGTTGTCTCATGATATGTTCATTTCTAGCACAAGATAGGTCCCCTCTATCGCACACACATATACACACCAAGAATCTCTTTCTTTGTGTTACCTATTACCTGGCCAGATACCTAATGGAAGAAGTGGTTTTACTGACAAGCAATTTATAACCTATGCCAATTCAGTGCTGCCTTCCTCAAAGCTATCTAGCTGGTCCAGAGCACATACTTTATTAGTTAATAATTAATTTGCAAGTAAACAATCTCTCACACACTCATAGTTCTCTTCTAAACAGATACCTATGAATCAAGAGACGTTAGAAATTAACAAGTCTAAACTATCCTATGTAGATCTCTTTTCTGTAATATCTTCACATAGTCATTCAGCCTCTGCCCTAGCACTTCTGATGAAATGACACTTCCAACTGCTGTATGAGTCTCCCAAAGTCCTGCTCATAGTGACTTTCTACAACTTGCATTTTTTTTTTTTTATTTGGTGGAACTGGGGATTGATCTCAGGCCCTTGTGCTTGCCAGGGAAGCACTTATTCCACTAAGCCTCTCCCTGGCCCATGTACTGTTTTTTGATCTCATTAATATGTACTTATTTTTATATATCATCATTCTGATTTAGCTATTAATCTAGGAACAAACACATTTCTATTTCTTGGTCTGTTTGGTACATGACCATTCTCATTTTGAATTCTGATATTGCATATTCCTTAATAAAACCTATAACTATTGTTTTTGATTTATTTTGTTATCTTTATTGTCAGTTCCTCTTGAATTTGTGTTTACTAAAACCTCTAGGTAGAGGTTTAGAACTTCAAGCAATCACGTTTTCTGCTCTACTGCTCATCTTTTACAGATTTCATAAGGTACACATGTATGTCTACATCACATTAAAATTGCTAGAATGAGAGGAATTGCTCTATAGAACTTATTAAAAAAAACTTTTATTTATTTTGGTACAGAGCAGCTCGGACTTGTAGTATTCCTCTTGTCTCAGTCTCCCCAGTGCTGGGATTACAGGTGTGGGCCACCATGCTTGACTTCTATGGCTGACATGGCTCCCGGTATTCTGGGTCTGGTACAGCATGTGGTACTGGGCTTCAAACTCAGGTCCTTGAGCTTGTCAGGCTGGCACTTATACTATCTCCCCAGAACTGGTATTAACAGGCACCTACCAGACAAGGGCTTAAACCACTGAGCCCAGACCTTCTTGGAGGAACTTAGTGTGCATGCACTAATTAACTCTTTGGGTTTCTAGTTGCACCATCTATAAATATTTTTATAATTTTACTGCTACCAGATCTTAAGTCTTTTTTTTTTTTTTTTTTTTTTTGCCGAGTATGACAGAGTAGATAAATGCCTTGCTGGTTCATAATACCAAGTCTAGAGAATTTGTCAACATACCAGTGTAATCATTTTGTCAGGGACCCTTCCCACTGGCTCATCAGAGTCCCCATCCTAGTTGCTGAACAGAAAACAGAGTACAGATGATACATTTTTTTAACTCTAGCTTATTTTCCCAATGTTAAGATCTGTTTAAGAGAGAAAAGGTTTAAATTACATTTTTGTTATTACTTAGTAGAACCTATTGTTTAATATTCTAATCTATTTATGATAGAAGATCTTCTTTATACCACTATTTTAGAAAGGTACAAGTTTCCAGAAAGCACTTTAGTCTCAGACTTCAAATTTTCCATGAACTCTTGTCACATAATTTGGTAGTGATAAACTTCAGAATTTAATTTTTTCTTTGTTCTTTTTGGTGGAACCGCAATTGAACTCAGGCCCTTGCACTTGCCAGTGAAGTGTTTATACCACTGAGCCATCTCCCTGGCCCCTCTAAACTTTAGATTTTATAAACATAAGAAAAATGATTCAGTTACCAGGGAAAATATGTTATCATTTATGTAAAATATAATTCTAAATTTTGTTTTGGGGGGCAGGGTATTGAGGATCAAACTCAGGAACTTGTGCTTGCCAGGCAGGTGCTTATGCCACTGATCTATTTCCTTAACCCTTTTTGTCTTTTTTATAACTTACAAAAACATGACAAACTAGAGTATCCCATGGTAACTATATCACCCTGGAGTTTCAGGAGCAGGGGTAAAAGTTAATATATAACTTGACTGTCCTTTATGTCTTACTGATAAATACTTATTTATTTGGTACAGGATCTTGCTACGCAGCTCAGTCTTGTAGTGATCCTACTGTCTCAGCCTCCCCAGTGCTGGAATTATGTGTGTAGCACCACATAATTGCTTTTGTGGCCAATATGGTGCCCAGGGTTCCAGGCCTGCACAGCATGCAGTACTGGGGATCAAACCCAGGTTCTTGTGCTTGCCAGGCAGGCAAGGTGGTTAGACTGCCAAGCTATCTCCCCAGCCTCTTACTGACATGTAAAAAAAAAAAAAAAAAAAAAAAAAAAAAAAGAACGTAGCAGTGAAGGGAGCAAAAATAAAGGGGTTAGATACTGGGTGAAAAATAGGTTCAGAAATAAACAGAAAACAGAAAAATACTTTTATGGAATATCAGTTGAATAAACTTTCTTTTTCAGAATGTGAGAACTCCTTGGATGTTGGACTGGACAGAGAGTGTACCTCAAAAGAAGGTGTACTTCAGAGAGAATCTGGGAGTGATTCTGACCTCTTTCATTCACCCAGTGATGACATGAATAGCATTATCTTCTCAAAGGTATTAAGTGAATAAATCATTCTTGCATTTATGTCCAGTGACTCTGCTGTTCCTGTTTGGCCTTCCTTAGTTCTTTTTTACTCAGTTTCCTATTCTTTTATTCCTGTCTTCCTAAGGTTTCTTACTCCTGCTAGTAACTTTTTTTTTTTTTTTTTTTGTGGAACTAGGGATTTGAACTCAGGCCCTTGTGCTTGCCAGGAAAGCGCTTATTCCACTGAGCCATCTCTCCGGCCCCTAGTAACTTATTTATTTTAAAAAATTCTTATTTTTATTAGTATATGTTTGCAATATGTAATAATTACATACACCATGGGGAATTGGTATGTATACATAATATATCAATTCTTTTTTCTTCTGTCTCCCCTTATCTTCTTCCCCCCCTAGATCCCCTTCTCATTTGCTAAAGATCTTTCTCCCTATTTCTTATTACCTATTATTTTTCTCTGTTTATACTTTGAGTGTCTCATTTAAGCTTGTGTGTCCAGTTTGTTTCACTTAATGTTATGGTCTCAGGGTGTAGCCATTTTCCTATAAATGATTTAACCTTTTATGGTAGAGTAGAATACCATTGTATACAAATACATTTTCTTTATCTAGTCATCTGTTGATGGACATAAAGACTGCCTCCAAGTATGTATCATTGTAATGTGTTGTGCTAAACTCTGAGTAAGGTATCTAGAAGGTGAATGTCTAAATTGACTGGAACATCTATTTTTAGGGGTTTTTTTTTGTTGTTGTGTTTCTTTTTTTGGGAACCTCACACTCACTTCTATAGTGGCTGTACTGATTCATTCTCACCAATAATTGGAAGGGTTCCCCACAATCTTGTCAGCGTGTTGTTATTTGATTTTGATTTCTTGGTGATAGCCGTTCTTTTTGGAGCAAGATGGAATCTCAGTGTTGTTCTAATTTGCATTTCTCTAATGGACAGAGAAATTAAGCATTTTTTTCCTGGACTTATAGGCCAGTTTGTGTTTTTTCTGAGAAGTATCTGTTCATATTACTTGCCCATTTTTTTTTTTTTTTTGATTGGCTTTTTTATCTTTTGGGAGGAGTCTATAATTATTTCAAGGTTTTTTTTTTTTTTTTTTTTTTTTTTTTTTTTTTTTTTTTTTTATTTAGACATTAGTCCTCTCTCTGAGGAGTAGCTGGCAAATATTTATCCAGTCACTAGATTATTTCTTAATTCTGTAGGTTGTTCCCTTTCCTGTGCAAAAGCCTCTTAATTTGATATATTTGTTGATTCTTAATGTTACCTCTGATGCAAATGCTGTTCTGTTCATTTATTGCCTGTATCTTTAAAAAGTTCTACCTATTTTATCTTTCAGCAGATTATTTGTTTTAACTTAGATCTTTGATCCATTTTTATTTCTGTTCAATACATGATGAGAGATACAGGTCTAAGTTCAATCTTCTGCATATGGATCCAGTTTTCTCAGCACTGTTTACTGAAGAGACTATCTTTCCTCTAGCATATATTTTTGGCCCCTTTGTCAAAAATCAGATGGTAGCTAAATGTGCATGTGGTTGTATGTGCATCTTGTGTTCTATTCCATTAATCCAAATATCTCTTTTTGTGCCAGTATCTTGCTGGTTTTATCAATATACCTCTGTGATACAACTTGAAATCTGAGATTGCAATGCCTACTACTTTGCCATTGTTGCCCAGGATTGCTTTTGCTATTTGGGGTCTCTTCTTGTACTATATGAAATTTAGGATTTCTTTTTCCAGATCTGTGAGGAATGCTATTGCTATTTGATTTAAATTACTTTAAATTGGGGATCCGGGGAGATGGCTCAGTGGAATAAGTACTTCCCTGGCAAGTGCAAGGGCCTAAGTTCAATCCCCGGTTCTGCCAAAAAAATAAATTACTTTAAATCTATGAAATGTTTTTGATAGTATGTCCATTTTGATAAAATGTGGATTTGCCTAACCAAAAACGAAGGATATCTTTCTATGTCCTTTTAATTTCCTTTTTCAGTATACTATAGTTTTCATTAGAGAAGTCTATTACTTTTGTTAGGTTAATGCCTCTTTTAATTTTTTGGAAGCTATTTGTTTTACTCATTTCTTTTTCAGTAAGTTTATTATTGGCATATAACAGCAGTGGTTTTTGTGTATTGATCTTGTATCCTACCTTGCTGAAGTTACTAGTTTTAGGAGTTTTTCGGTTGAGTTTTGGTTGTGTATATAAAGGATCATGTCTGCAAATAAATATATTTTTATTTCCACCTATCCTATACATACTATTTCTCTTGCCTGATAGCTCTGGGTAAAGTTTTGAGTGCTATATTGAATAGGAGTAGTAATAGTACTACAGGATATGCTTGTCTTACTCCTGATTCTTCTAAGAACTTGTGATCTGCCTAGCCTTATAAAAGCTTCACTCAGTCAAAGGACGGTAAGTATTCCCTTTTGGAAGGGGAAAAAAAAAACCCTCCAATATATCAAGGCTCAGAAAACAACATTGCCCAGATTTATATTCTGCAAAAATTGTACCTAGTTACTAGTAGGTTTTGAAGCTTACATTGACGTCTAAAGTTATGAAAGTTCTTTTCAAATTAAGTCAGATGACAGTGAACACAGTTTGGTGGGTTCAGGAAGGGACCGCAGCTCAGACTGTGATGTCATGTGTACAAATTAACTATAGAGTCATTTCTGATTAATGTGTTGAGGCCTAAAGCTTGCTGCTTAGGCTTATGATATCACCTCTTTTCATCCAGCCTGCTTAATTGGAACTCTCTAGATCTCTGCAGGGGAACCCAAGCTTTCTTGTAGTGAAAAGCCCATCCACATGAATCAGCTCAGTTTCATATAATTTGAGGCTAAGGGAGTAACAGATGAGGAGGCATTTTGCTTCCTTTTGCTTGTGTTCCTACTTGCAGCAAGTTGTGTTTTATCCCCGAAGAAGAATAGAAGGCTTTCCCACAGCAGAGAAGGAAGATAGTACTCAATTATATACCTCAAGTGGTTTTCTTAATAGTAAGGGATCAAGTGGCAGAAACATTGTGGTATCTGTGGAGAAGGCTATTCTTTCTGGTTTTATGATGACTTTGGAGAAATGGCAAAAGCAGTTGTGTTAGTGGGTGATTAAGTTATCCAAGACAGTGTGATGACCCTGTGTTTGGAAGTTACAAGAATGATGGCATGATAAGGTTCTAGTCTGTGAATATACTCTCGACCTTCATTTCATTTTTGTCCAGTAACTCATTGCCATCTGTCCTTCCCTAACCCTTTCCACCATGTCTCTTTCTCTTGTGCTCCTTTGGCTTTCCATTTCTTCAGTTGGAAACCTTAGGACTTTTGTTATTGTTGCTTGTAGTGTGTAGACTCAAAGGGATTTTAAAGTAAAAACTCCACACATTTGGGAAGATTAGCCCTTCTCTAAGTTATTTAAGAAAGAAAGGAAACCAAATGGTGTTTTTTTTAAATTTATTTTTTATTTTATTGAAGCACAAATATCCATCAGACAGTTTTAAGACACCTTAACAAGACAGATTCAATAAAATAATGCATTGCAAACTGTTTTCATAATGTTTTGGTATTGTACAAGGTGCATACATGATATTATACTTACAGACATTATTATACAGATGTCTCTTATCAGTAAATTAAGTGTGTAGCTGTTTACTTATCTTATTTTTTATACCTGAATTATATCAAAAATTCAATAATTATTTTCCTAGTGGATAACCATAGTACTAGAAGCTGACATAATATCCTGTCCAACCACCATTAGTGCAGATCTTGCCTCTCATAGGATTATGTAGAAGCACAGCATTATTTATCCCAACTGTACTGTCTGTACACATCATGATTTTTCTTTCTACACCCCTTCCTTTGTCTACACCTGTCAAAGATGGGGCACTCCATTGTCTTTCAACTAACTTAGGTGCTTGAACTCAACAACACAATCCAACACAGTCCAGCATTCCACAACAATAGTGAGTTATCCAAAGAAGTTGTCAACCATAGCCATTTACAGCTCAGCTTAATATTATGGCCCTGCGATGTATACTTCATTTTTATACTTTTCTGCTGGATGGTTAAGACCTAGATAGAGCAAGACGTATACACCAACACATGAACTTTACATTTCTTATGTGGTCAGTGAAGTCCCCTCAGGGTCCAAATGGTGTTTAAAATGTAAAGATTTGGCTAATTTCCACTTTACCTTTGATGTTTAATTGTAAAGATTTCTTCTGTCCCTAGGGGGAATACCATTGTGAAAGTACATGTCTCTTAAGTTGCTGCATCTGATAGAAATAGATTAGATAGTGTCTCTAAATTCCAGCTTTAAAATGGGCCTGGTAATAATGACTGAAACTGGGTCATGAGTACAGAGATGCATTAAATATTTGTCTGTATTTGATAATCTTAATGATAAAAAATTAGTTCTAAAGATTGAATTGCTTTCTTTAAGAAATACTTGTTGCTTACCTCTTAGAAATATGACTGGGCTGGGGAGATGGCTCAGAATAAGCACTTCCCTGGCAAGCACAAAGGGCCTGAGTTCAATCCGGGTTCCACCAAAAAAAACCCAAAAACATGAGTTTGTCTGTATTTGTTCCAGTCTCTTACAGAGTGATAATTATTTCTGATCACTATATTGACCACTTTTCTTAACCTATGGAAAATTAGAATTTTCTGGTTTTTACTCAGTCCATTTGGGATATTGTTCATATGCAAATAGCCTTTTCTAGATAGGACTTATTTTTATTTTTATTTATTTTTATTTTTGTATTTTATTTTATTTTGTCTTTTTGAGACAGGGTCTCACTATGCAGTTCAGGCTGGCCTTAAGCTCCCTTTGTAGCTCAGGCTGGTCTCGAACTCATACCAATCCTCCTGCCTCAGCCTCCCGAGTGCTGGGATTACAGGCGTGCGCCACCACGCCCGGCTCTAGATAGGACTTATTTTTAAAGGAAGACTGGAGAGATCATAGTACTTTTAAAATTGAAGCACATACCACAAATAAACTTTCACCTGCATTTCCTATCAGCTGCCTAGGGAAAACCAGAAATGGCAGATATAGATACGTGAGGATATCGGAATGGCTGGGAAGGAAGCAGGCAGCTTTTTTCTCTTCAGTATTTCCAAAATGTTTTTGTTACATAGAGAAATGCTTTTTCTAGCCTTAATAAAAACCAAGAACTTACTACTTTTACTTCTTATAAAAGGAAAAGAGAGAGATGAAACAATATTGAAAGAGTATTATAGGACAACAAAATAAAAGTTTTACATCTTTGATCTCATTTCATATGCCCAAAGTCTTTGGCAGCTAAGCCATGTTTTCCTCTTTATGCTCTTGAGGGGAATAAAGGCTGTGATTTGTTAAGATATTTTATCCCAAACTGTTTAGCTACCAAGTAACAGAATTGTCACTTATATCTAGACCTAATTCTAAAATGCTTTCATGTTTTGTTATTTTACTTTCAGTTTCTACAAACCTGCTTTTAAAAGCCGGTGATTTGTAGTGAAGCATAATACTGGTAGATAGACTTTAGCTATGTCCTGAAAAGTCTTTCTCAGTGGTCATTTGCACAAATGCTGAGCATTGCTAGAATGTTTCAGTTTCTTCCCAGAGCCTACTCTTCTGGGTTGTCTAAAAAAATCTTCTGTAAACAATGCATTGCAGTATTCTTTCTCTGTAGCCACTTGTGTGACTGTACTCTTACAAAGATCTCCCTGGCAGGTTACAAAGTTCTTCCCTGGCAAACACAAGGGCCTGGTTCAATCCCCCATTCTGGGGGGGAAAAAAAAATGTCATGTTTGTTAAGAATATTTATTTGGCTGCTCATAAGATTTTTCTTTTCCTTAGATGAGCAGCATAAAATTTACATTTATTTTTAAAGTGATTATATGAATATATAAATAAATGTATTTTAAAAATCCAAGCATCATTTCCTACTGTTATAAAAGTACTAAAATGTATAAAATAGTTGAGGAATTGTGTTATGAATACTCATGCACTAAATTTTTTCAAAGTATTGAAATATACACGTGAGGATTCAGTGATTTAATAAGTTCAGTGACTTAATAAATGATTTCATTCATCATTATTGCCCAGACTTATATGAGGATATAGACTGTAAACATTTCTTTGGAAAGTTTCCTTCCCAGCTCTTCTCCAATCAGATCCTCCAGAGATAACTTAAGTTTTTTCCTCATCAAAGATTATTCTTTTTGTTTCACAACATTATATGAATGGGATCTAAATAATACCACTTCTCAAGTAAACCTAGAAGTAGATTTGCTAGACCATGTGGTTGATGTAGATTTAGTGGTATAAGAAATGTACCAAGGAGATGGCTCAGTAGAGTAAATGCTTCCCTGGCAAGCGCAAAGGCCTGAGTTCAGTCTCCTGTTCCACCAAAATAAATGAATAAATAAATAATGTTTTAGGGGCCAAGGAGATGGCTCAGTGGAATAAGCACTCCCTGGCAAGCGCAAGGGCCTGAGTTCAATCCCCAGTTCCGCAAAAAAAAAAAAAGAAAAAAGAAATGTACTTTTTCCAAACTTGTGATACCATTCTTTATATTCTCTCTAGAGATGTATGAAAATTCTAGTTGCTTCATATCCTTAACAACAAATGTTTTATTTCTGGCTGGGACCAGGGTTCCGGACCAGGGCTCAATCCCTGTCCTGCTGTACTGGCCCCACCCTCAGGGCATGCTGAGACAGTTATTGAGATGGGGTGTGGTGGCCCACACCTGTAATCCCAGCCCTTGAGAGGCTGGAAAACAGGAGGATCACTAGGAGTTTGATCAGTGGAGTGAAACCTTGTTAACTCTTTACTAAATACATTTTTTTAAAAAAGTATAATTCTGGATATACCCTTGATATCAGTCTTTAATGTTGTTTATATTTAAGAAATAGTTTTTCCCAATCATTGGCTTCTCTGTGCAGTGTCATAATGGTAGCTGGGTGGATTGTAGTCTTTAATTTTGATGAAGTATAATTATTTGCTTTTTTTGTTGTTGTTGTTATTCCCTCTTATATCCTATTTTGTTTTTGCTTTGACAGCCCCAGTTTTGATGTTTTCCATTCAAAGTTTTATAGATTCAACTTTTACACTTAAGACTAAAGTCTTTCTCAGTTTTTAATACAGCACTAAGATTTATAACAGTACAATGTATTCTTCACTATAGCCACCTGAAGAGCTAAATGTGAAAAAAATACACCTGGCCTTTATCCCAGTCAGCTAAATTAGGCTCTTAATATTCTAATTTAACCTCAGTTAAATATTATACTTGTTAAATATTATATTAAGTATTAACCTCAGTGAACCTTAATTTTCTCACCAATAAAACGGGAATAAGAATATTTACTAAATCAAATAGTTGTAAGGATTAAAAGAATACATCACTTACATAAAGGCCCATAGGTGATGAGTAGCTGGTTATATTCAAATTTTATTTTTATGCATGTTTTTAAGAATAGTAGTAGTAAGCCGGGCTTGGTGGCGCAGGCCTGTAATCCCAGCACTCAGGAGGCTGAGGCAGGAGGATTGTTGTGAGTTCGAGACCAGCCTGAGCCTGAACTGCATTGTTAGACCCTGCCTCAAAAAGACAAAAAAAAGAAAAGAAAAAAAAAAGAATGGTAATAGTTTCTAATACCATTTAGATAGCATCACTTTCATACCTTTTCATTAATTTTTAGCAATTTAATTTTATATTTCTACCCTCCTTTGTTTATTTTCCCTGAAATTAAGCAGAAAGTATCCTTCAGGCATTTAATGACTAAAACTGGTGCTTATAAAAAGCAGGCCTACCTCAGCCTTCATTATGACTTGAAGGACTTAGTCTGTGCAAACATTGTCTCTGAGACTCATAGCTACTTTCACTAGCCTAATGCCTTTTTCAAATTTTCAGAATTAGACAAGCACAGAGAAAGAGATAATACTTTTGTCTGTGTGTTCCATTCCTCCAAATACGGGAGGAAAACCAATTATAAAATCTCAAGGGAGGAAGGATTTATATATATCAATGTCAAGTATAAAGTGAGTCTAGTTTCCCTAATACTTTTCTTTACATACATCCACAACTCTCATTCATTTCATTTTTCTTCTACCTTTTTAATTCTTTTATTTACCTTTGTTCTACAGCCCTAACTACAAACTACCAGCTTAAAAGGGAAGAAAGCTTAAATTATGTTTTGGCCATTTGATTTAAGACTGCAAAATCACATCATTTTTACCTCACTGTAGTTAAACTCCTATGGCATATTTCTCCTGAAAGCAGAGAGAGGAGATCATTTAGTTAGATATTTTAAGATAAGTAATTTAAGAACTATTTAGAGAGGAACTTTAGATCTTAGGCATGGAACATTTTGTCAGATGCCACAACTATTTTTCTTTTCTGATACATAAATGGAAAAACAACTTCCCTCAAATTCGGTGTGGGGGAGGACAAAGAGAGTGGGGGAAGTAATAGTTCTTCTATTCCTTAGTTGGTAAGTCTGAGGATTTCAATTTTAATGGATTCAGAGACTGAAAAGGAGGTCCCAAAAGAACCCCTAAATTTATAAAATTTCTGCTTTTCTTTTATTATCTGTCATCCATAATTTAAACAGGCAGAATGCTTTTCAACAAGTCCTTTTATAATTTCTAACCTTTTTATATCTAAAGTCTTTTATATTTATTTAAGTTTAGAAAGACAAAAGGAAAAAAACGATTTATCCATAACCAACAAACCTAGTTTATAGAAAGATAATAATTGCATTCTGGGGTTGACTTACATTTGGGCCACTGGCTATTTTCTTTTCTGCGAGGACAATGTAAAGTCATTAAGTTAGGGGACTATGTCTAGAACATGTGAAAAATTGTGGCAAACAGTAATTTAGAGCTGCTTTTAGATTCAGTCCAGGATTAGAGAATATTATTTGCTGGGTTAGTTACTTTTTTCATTGCTGAGAGAATATACCTATTGAGCTCACAGTTTGTGGAGGTTTCAATCTGTAATTAGCTAGCTCCAAGGCAGGTATACTCCTATCAACAGTGGAGCAGGGTTCCTTTCCCCGCATAGGCCCTCTAGCATTTGCTGTTGGTTGATTTCTTTTTAATAGCCATTCCTTCCCAGGTGAAATGGAATCTCAGCATCGTTTTAGTTTGTATCTCTTGAAAGTGATGTTGAATAGTTTTTCATTTATTTGTTTGCTGCTAGTGGGTTTTTTTTTTTTTTTTTTTTTTTTTTTTTTTAAGGAATCAGGGATTGAACTCAGGCCTTGTGCTTGCCAGGGAAGCGCTTATTCCACTGAGCCATTTCCCTAGCCCCTGTTAGTGTTTTTTTTTTATCTGAGAAAGTATGTATTTATCTCAGATGCTTGTTTTTGGATTAAATGTCTAAATTTGGGGGGTCTGTTTTTTTTTTTTTTTTTAATTTTTGTGTTCTTTATATTTTCTCATTAGTAATCTTTTGTCTGAGGGACAATTGGTGAACATTTTTTCCCAGATTGTAGGTCTGTTGATGATTTGCTTTGCAAAAGCTTTTTAATAAGATAAAGTCCCAGTTGTTGATTCTTTGGGATGGTTCCTATGTCATTTGGATTTTATTCAGTCTTTGCCTATACCATTTCTTTGAGAGCTTTAATATTTCTATCTTTCAGCTGATTTAACGTTTCTATTTTATCTTTTTTTTTCTTTTTTTTTTGAGACAGGGTCTCACTATGCAGCTCAGGCTGGCCTTAAGTTCACTTTGTAACTCAGGCTGGTCTCGAACTCACAACAATCCTCCTGCCTCAGCCTCCCGAGTGCTGGGATTACAGGCATGTGCCACCACGCCTGGCTAACGTTTCTATTTGAACATTTGGATCTTTATTTTGAATTTAGTTTAGTGCACGGGTCCAGTTTTAACCCTTGACATGTGAAAAGCCAGTTTTTCCAGCACCATTTATTAAAAAGGCTATCTTTCTTCCAGTGAATGTTTGGCACCTTTGTCAAAGATAAGGTAACTGAGTATGTCTTGTGATGTTTCTGCGTGTTCCAAACTATTCCATTTATCTTCAGGTCTTTTTTCTTGTAGCACTACAATGCTTTTAATCACAGTAGTTTTATAGCATAATTTCAGCTTGGGGATTGTGATGCCCTGTTCCTTGCAGAAGGCACTTTAAAACAGTCATCTCCTTGCTTTTGAAATATTCATGCACTATATTGCTGTAGCCGTGAATGCTGTTTTCTTTCCATTAAAAGGCTTTGGAGAAAAAAACCTTATGACATGAAATTAGTTTTTGTACAACAGAAATCCCAGAGACTGATGGTTCCCTTCATTTCAGTTAATTATATTGGCTGAAAAAAAAAAAATAATGTACTTCTAGTCTAGTAACTCCAATAGGACAATAGAAAGTGGTAGTGTTTTTCTTAACCTTCTTGGAAAAATGGGTTAAAAATAGAAAAGAACTCTGCTTAAAGTCATTTATTAACCTTGCCCTATCAGCTTGGTCCTACAGTTTCAAATCCATGTGCTTTCTCTCCATTGTAGCCCGAGGTCTGTGATATCGTAGGATCCAATTCTTCTACAGATGACACAGCTTCCCTGGATCAACATTCTTCTCATGGCAGTGATGTATCGCTCCCTCAGATTTCAAAGTTAAACAGGCCCAGAGATCAGCAAAGTCCTGATGGTTTCTACGGCCATGGTGTGGGAGATGTGGGCCAGGAAAATGAGAAAGAGCCTGCTACCTCTGGTGAAATTGAAGAGGAGGAAATGGACAGCATCACAGAGGTACCTGCAAAGTGCTCTGTGCGGAGAAGCTCCATGCGCTCATTATCCCCTTTCCGGAGACACAGTTGGGGTCCTGGAAAGAATGCAGCCAGTGATACAGAAATGAACCACAGGAGGTGAGATGGTAGCACATTTATTTCATGTCTCAATGTCTGCTTTTAAGAAGTATCTGATCTCATCTGTTATTATATTGGTAAATGATATTATGAAATACCATTGAAGAAGACAGTATAGGCTTTAAAATAAGGAAGATTTGTGTGCAGATGCCTGCTGTATAAGTTACAAGTAAATGACCTTGAGCAAGTCACTTGACTACTCTAATTTCGCATCTATAGTACTTGCTTTTCAAAGTATTTATTTAAAAAAATTCTTATTGGGGCCAGGGAGATGGCTCAGTAGAGTAAGTGCTTCTCTGGCAAGCACAAGGGCCTGAGTTCAATCCCCAGTTCTACAAAAAAATAAAAAAATAAAAATAATAAATAAATAAACAAATTCTTATTTATTTGTTATAGGGTCTCACTACACAGCTCAAACTCGTAGTGATCCTCCTGTCTCAGCCATTCAAGCACTGGGATTGCAGGCATGTGCCATCATACCTGGTTTCAGGGCCAGCATGGCATGCGGTTCTCTTTGCGCTTGCCAGGCAGGCACTTAGACTGCTGAATTATCTCCCAGCCTCAAAGTATTTATAATAATAAAGTGAAATATAACTCTCATAGTGAGACTTGTAAAATGAAATATAACTCAATGTTTATTATTACATATTTATTAATGAAATTCATGAATGAATTAGAAATACTGGAAGAAAGAGTTTCACAGGGTTTTTTGGTTTGGTTTTGTTTTCTCCTTCTATATTTTTGACAGGGCCTACAGGGTCTCGCTGTGTGGATCCAACTTGTAGTAATTCTCCTGTTTTCAGCCTTCTAAGTGCTGGGATTGCAAGCGTGTGTGCCCTAGGGGCAGGGCTGGCATGGCACACTGGGGATTGAGGCCTGGCTGCTGCGCTCTGCCTGTGCAGGTGCTTCAGTCCACTGAGCTATCAGGCAGCCCTTCTTGTCAGTTTTTAATTGAGAAATAGGAAATCTTACAATTAAATTATTAAGAATGCTTTCTGAGAATTAGAGTGATCTGTTTCTAATGCAGAAAGTTTTGATAAGGTCTAACTTATCTATGTCTCATCCTTCAAACAAGAATAATGCTAATGTCATATTATAAAATTACTGGTATTTGCTTATGTGTTATTCATGTTGGGGACTTTTGCAAGTGCTATCCCTTTTTAGTCCTTCACTTGGGTAATAGTTTATAGAGAAGATGAGTTAGATTTGGCTTTGATATCAGCTTCCTTGGTAAATTTTTAAGCAGATAGTTTTAACTGTAAAGAATGAGCAATGTAGTATCTACTGCATTTACCAGCTTATACTTACTCCAGAGTTACCATCTTAATCAAGTAAACCAGGTAAGAGGAGTCCTATGGTTTTAAAAAAACCTCAGCTAGATCAATTATTTTGAATAAATTTCTGCTTTCGTAAGATCATGGCTGACTATAAGGGCATGCCATATAATCACATTCATTCAACCAATATATATTGAGCAGTGTTTTAGACTGGAGACACAGGTAAACAGGATAAAGTTCCTGCCTTCATGGAGTTCACAATGATGCCTTCCACTCTCTTAGTTTGCTAAGTTTTTCAGGCTCCTTTTACAACATACTATCTTGTTCAATTTTGTAATCCTCTCCATGAGTCAAGGGATGTGTTTGCAGTAGAGAAGACTAGTGCAGATAGTTTATGTCATTCAGCCAAAGTCAGTAAAATGCAGGTTTCTTAGACCAATACTTTTTGTACAGTTCTGTATTTTTCTATGGTGGAGTTGAGGATCTAAGTCTGAAAAATAAGCAATGTTTTAAGGGGTTTTTTTTGGCAGAACTGGGGATTGAACTCAGGCCCTTGAGCTTGCCAGGGAAGTGCTTATTCTATGAGCCATCTTCCCAGCCCTTAAGTTATTTTTATATATTCTTAAATCCTAGGTTGTACAGAAATGAATTTCTAAATGCGTGCCTTTGCAGTTTTGTACCTGGTGTACTTTTTTAAGGGATCCACAACGTGTGTGTGTGTGTGTGTGTGTGTGTGTATTATTATGGGTTATGGTCCCTACACAGAATTTTCTCTGTGAAGCAAAAGAAAATTTCTTGATAGTTACATCCTTCTCTTGATCAGCAACAAGGAACGAGTATTTATGTCATCAGTTTTTCTTCATAGCCCCTATAGGCCGTAAGTCATGACTAAATTTTCATTTATATGTGACTGTTTTCATCATGTGGCTCAGATGAGAGAATGGAAACTTAGATTAAATAATGTGCCCAAGCATGGTGATTTTAAGACTGGGCTAGCACTAGTACCCTCTTGCCAAAGTCACTTATATTTTTATTTTGCATGTTATAGCATTGCCTGTTTGAATTTAGTTTTGAGGATTACCCTGCCCCTCTGCCTCAGTACTTCTGGAGGTAATGGAATGATACTTTAACATTTTAGTTATTTGATTAATTCTTATCATACTACCTGTGTATAACATAACCTGAATTTTAAAGTTCTAAAGAAAATACTTTTAAGATCATGAGGGACATTTTCCTTACTTGTGTAATAAACTTAATAACTCATCATATCATTAACTCCTTGAAGCAAGGAGGAAGCCAAGTAAACCTTCACAGAAGTTGTCAGGCCTTTTGGTTCTCGTTCTGCATTCTTTCATTCCCTTGCCTCCTGTGCTCTTTATCTTTGGCCCGGAGTGGTGCTGAAGATTGAATTGCCTCTCTTTCCACTGTGATATATGAATGTTTCATGCATTTGTGTCCCATTTTGTTTCACTCACATCACTGACGTCTTCCACCATTCGTTTTCAGTTCAATTCGAGTTCTTGGGGATGTTGTCAGGAGGCCTCCCATTCATAGGAGAAGGTATAAAGTTCACTACCTTAATGGACTAACCGTACTGCCTCTGAGCATATACTAACATTCGTTTTGCTTAATCCATGGCTGGATATTTTGTTCGTGGATTTTTGGCCCAGAGTGGTGCTGAAGATTGAATGCAGGGCCTTGCACATGCTTGGCAAGTATTCTACTGAGCTACACCCCTCTGCTCTGGACAGTTTTATTTCTATTTCAGGCAAATAAAATATATTTATTAATTGCTTATTTCTATTCCATATAGATTGTTTTTCCTGTTTTTCAAGCTTTTTTTAAAAAAAGTGAAATACATTTTCTATCAGATAACTTTGATAACTTTTTCGGGAGAATTAAAAGAATTTTCCTTGTTACACCTATAAAGGCAGGCCTGGAGATACTCCCCTCCCTCCCTGAAAAGAAGAGCCATAAATATATATGTGCTCACACAAAGGTGTTTAAATATTTTCAATACATTCCTTAATAGTACAAGAACTAAGGGCCCGGGAGATGGCTCAGTGGAATAAGCACTTCGCTGGCAAGCTCAAGGGCCTGAGTTCAATCCCCAGTTCCGCTAAAAATAAATAAATAAATAAACAAGAACTAGGCGTAAGAGGCTGAGGCAGGAAAATCACTGTTGAGTTTGAGGTAGCCTGGGCCACATAGATACATAGTGAGACTCTCTCTTTCAAAAAATAAAAAGTTGAGAGATTTTATCTCTTGACCACTCGGCAGTTTCAATCCATTGTAGACTTACTCATGTCAAAAAGTTTTAAGAGGCATAGCTAATCTCTCTCGGTCTTTGAAATTATCATTTATCTGGTAAAATTTTGAGGCTTACAAGTAAGTGATTTAAAAACGGAAAAGCTAATTCTAGTCAGAAATTGCTAAGATAAGGAAGGTGGTTCTATTGTTCAGAAGTCACTTGTAATCTTTTTTCCATTGTTTGGAAAAAGTATAAGAAATCCAAAAAGTTTGCTTCTAATGCTATCATCTTCTTGAATTAAGAAATATTTATAAGAAATTGTTTTTATCTTTAATTCCAGATTTTAGGTAAAAAGTTGAGCTTAAATTTAAAACAAAGTTATGTTGCTTTTCGAGGAACAAGTTGTTTTAAAAGCCTTCAATAGAAAGTACCTAAAACCTGTAGAATTGTAGTTGTTGGCTTTCTATTAAAAATTTCTCTGGGTGAGCTTGGATGGCATACTCACAGGTGCAGTACAAGTTGGCATATAAATAGAACTGCCATAAACAACTCTAGTTACAATTTTTCCCTTAATGAATATTATTCCTCCTACTTTTTGTAGGGAAAACACAATATATAATTTGAAAATTTATAAAACTGAAAATATCCAACCAGTAGTTGAGGGAAACAGTGATATTTTAAAAAATCTGAACCTTCTTAAATCTCAAAACCTAAGAATCATTCAGTATTACTTCTGCTAATTAAGTAATGGGATTACTTTGAAAATTGCTCCTAATTATGAAGACAACAACAGGGATTCTATATGTGTGTTTGTAAAACATATCTTGCTTCTGCCCATACAAGTAAATTTTAAGTTAATCTGATCTCCTTGCCAGACTAGAGATATATTTTAGCTGTATGTTTTTTTCTTTCTACTTTTGTACTTCTGAGCATCAAACTATTCTTGATTTGCAATGTTTTATGTTATTTCAGTTTTTTTTGAAAGACAAAAATTGACTTCCAGGAAAACTATATCCTCCCACCATTTTCTTGTTACCTTTCCTCTGCCCAGACCCTCACTTGGCAAGCAGTTGTTAAAGGAATTTGAGAGAGGTTTTCTGCTCTGTGCAGACCTTTCCATCTATGCGATCGAGTAGGGACCTAAGTGGTTTTGCAGCAGCCAGGTAAAAATAAAAACATATCACTTAGAACTTAAGGCCCAAATAACATCAGTGACTTTTAAGTGCTGACTTTGTTAATCAAAACACCAATAGGAGGCTGGTCAGGTAACTCAGCAGACTAAAGTACCTGCTTAGGAAGAGCACAGGGCCTGGGGTTCAGTCCCAGGCACCATAGGCCATGCTGGCCCTGCCCCCAGGGCACACTGATACAGTGATTAAGACTGGGCCTGTAGTCTCAGCTCTTGGGAGGCTGAAAATAGGCGGATCACTATGAGTGAACTACATAGTGAGACCCTGTAGATCCTGTTCTAAATGCAAAGAAAAAGACAACACCCATAGTAGGAATGTAGCTTTAAAAAAGAAAAAAGAAAAAAAATGCAGCCTGACCTATTCATAATAATTCCCTTTCTAGAATATCTGATATTTTAAATTGCATTTATTTATTTATTTATTTATTTATTTATTTATTTATTTATTTATTTGATGCAAGATCTTGCTATGCAGTTTGGACTCATAGTAATCCTCCTGTCTCAGTCTCACCAGCTTTGGGATTACAGGCTTGTGCCAACATGCCAGGTTTCAATGGCCAGGACTGCATGGCATAGCATGTGACATCGGGATTCGAACCTGGGTCCTTGTGCTTGCCAGGCAGGCTAAACCACTGAGTTAACTCCCCATCCCAAGTATCTGATATTTTGAATATTTTTTAAGGTACTTATATTTATTTAGCCTCTCCAACTCCAGATTCTCTTTTCCTGCTATGGTTAGATAATCAAGGAAGTAATGGATTTTTTAAAATCTTACAGAGCTCAACACTATGGAATTTTAGAAGGAAAAAGAAATCCCTAATTATCACTAAAATACAAGGGAATATGGCCATTGTTACATGATTTATTTTTTAGCATAAGAACCTACTGAATAGCTTTTAAAAAGAGGATGAGGCAGGAGAAAAACAAATTTGAGGCTACTCTGGGCAACTTAGTGAGACTGTATCTCAAAATTTAAAAAAACAAAAGGGAGGGGCTGCCGGAGAGATGGCTCAGTAGAATAATGCTTCCCTGGCAAGCGCAAGGGCCTGAGTTCAATCCCTGGTTCCACCAAAAAAATAAATAAAGAAAAAGCTCAAAGGGCTGGAAATGTAGCTCAGTTGTAGATTGTATACGTGCTGGAGGTTCTGATTCGATATCCGGTAGTACTACCAAAAAAAGTAATAAAGTTGAATATGAATTTGACTGTTATATAATATTCATGAATTTATTGGATCCTTAATGGAAACACATGAAAAAACAGGAGAATTGAGCCCATCTCAACACAGGTTGTCACCTCTTCATATAGTCCAGATTAGAGGTACTACGTAAGTCAGCCTAGAAGAAGGGAATATAGTGAGATTGTCCCAGTAATGGGTATTAAAATGCCTCCCAGAGGCAGTCTGGAGAGGAATCCATGAGTAGGTGGGCTCATTACCCAACGATTACTAAAATAAATTCTTGGTTTTCTTATAAAGAGTTTATGTTTGTTTTCAAAACTCTGTCCAGATGGCTGTCAATAGAATAGTATGTTAGTGTGTATTTTAATCTAGCCTTTTATTAAATTCTCAATGTTGCATTTCTGATTTTTTGACAAGTAAATCTGTCTGTCTAACTGTGCCCTTTCTTTTTGAACCTAATAGCCCTATACCTGTTTTCACTTTTCTTCCTCATTTGTTTCTGCCTTTGATGTCACCCCCAGTATGAGCTGGTGTCCTTCTGGTGTGCAATACTCTGCTGCCTTGAGTGCTGACTTTAATTACAGAAGGTATAGTATCATTACATGTGTGGCCACCAAATGGGAAGTCATAAAGTAGGTCGTCTAGCTTTGGCTTGGAGCTCACCTCTGTGTGGCTAGAATATGAGCAGCCTGCTATGTCTGTGTGTTCTGTTGCCTCTGTGATAGGTATCACTAAACCACCTGGAAGGTTGTCCTGGTAACTAACCCAGGTGATAGACCTAGATAAGTCATATTTCTTTAAAATGGGTATAGATTTAGTGTTTCTGCATAGAACTGTCTCTGGAATAGCAGACCACATTTCTTTGCCCTGCGCTGTCCAAATTCCCAGATCCTTAAAGTAACAAGAGCAGCAAGCTGCTAATGAGATGTACTGATCTCTGTTTTGTTTCCAAGTACATTGCTGTCTTTAGAGCTCACAATCAGAGACCTCTTTGTTTCATATTCTTCTTTCAACCACCCAGCCAGATTTAATTACTAAAACATTTTCAGGGTTGACTATTGTGGTAAGCATAGATCTGGTTCTCCAGCTTTTTAAATAATTCATACTACAGAACTAAATTTATTCTTCACTTAGCTCCTTTTCTTATCCCTGGTATTGAAAATGACTTTTACAGAGACATTTATTCTTAGTCATGATTTCTTTTATTTGGAAATAAGAAAAACTAACCCATTATTTAATTTACCCAATAGGAAAAATACATATGGCATATGGTTTTAGTTTGTAATAAGTAACTTATAAAGCAGAAAAAGAAAATAGTCAAATAGACGTGCTTTTAGCATGGCATTTACGAACTTAATTGTCACAGTTACCTATAGTGTTTTCCTAGAGTGGAAGTAACTAAGTACAGTAGGTTCAGTGTACCTCAAAATAACTTTCCAGCAAATTGTTAACTGAAGATGCCCCTTCAGATGTATTTTGAGATTTTGCATATTTTAAAGTCCTTGCTAAGGCTACAACAAATACAAATTAGCAGCTCCAGAGAGAAAAATATGGCTCTGTAGCCTCTTGCCAGCAGAACATGTTCTTTGCTTTGCAAACCACAAAATCTTTATCCTACAAATCCCTCCTAAAATTTCAAGCCCTATTGGATTTTTTTCTTCTACTTGTACCAACACAAAAATTGAAACTTTTATCCTCAGTAGCTTTTTAGCATTTGTTCTTTAATGTGTACTATGTGCATGTTTGCAACTAACAATTCTCAGGCAGCATGATAGTAGTTGTCTTCTGGGTGTGCATAAATGATAATGACCATGAGTAACCAAGGGTGTTTTGGGTGGAACCACTACTGTAGAGAGTTCTAAAGGTCACCTAGAGACTAGTTCAGTGTAAAGCTACGAACTCCACTTAATGGAGACAAGGCAAGTCACCCAATTTTTCTTTTGAAAGTTACTTATGCACATATTTTCTTAAAACCTATCATTAGAGTTAGATTATGGCAAAAATTAATCATGTCAGATGAATGAAAAAATCCATATGTAAAAATAAGAGAAATATGTTCTGTTCATCTGGTATATTGAAAGAATCAAAGAAAATTATCTTAGTTGGTTCAACATTTAGATAGATAGAACAAGGTAAGAGAATCTATGAACAATGTATTTTCTCAAGTATGTATTTGAAGGCCTTGGCAGGTGGTGGTACTCATTTGTTCCAATCCCTGTTAGTTTTGCTAGGTGACGTAGAAATAACATATCAACAAAGGAGATAGAACTAAAGAAATGTGGGGTCCTCCTTCTGTTGTGAGACTTAGAAATACAGTGAGTTATCCCTTGTGCTCTGTGTTTAGTTTCAGTCTGGAAGGCTTAACAGGAGCAACTGGTATTGGAAATAAGCCGTCCTCATCTCTAGAAGTTAACTCTGCAAACTCCAAAGCACTCAGACACCCTTTCAGTGGAGAGGAACGAGGTGACTCTTTGGTGTCACTTTCAGAAGAGGATCTGGAATCACACCAAATAGAACATAGAATGTTTGATCAGCAGGTAAGACTGAAATAGGTATATATTACTAATTTGGAAAAGAAATTATGTTCTAAAATATGGACACATTTTAACATTAAAAGGTAAGATGTCTTTTAATATAAAGCTAGTAGCCAAGACAACTACCAGTTAAATAATATATTCAGTCATTGAAGCACATCTATCTGTTAATGTCCTCTTCAGTCATTCTCTTGAAGATCATGACCTGGCTTCTAGGTCAAGTGATATTTTTTTCATAGTTTTGTCACTTTTTCACATGCTTCTTTATCCGTGGGGCAGTTTTTTTGTGCAAGACTGCATATTGAACTCAGGCCATTGCACTTGCCAGGGAAGCGCTTATTCCACTGAGCCATCTCTCCAGCTCCCTGGGGCAGTTTTTGAAGTAAGATTTTTTTTTTTTACCATTCTACCTTTTTCCTAGTTTTTATTCCTCCTTTTGGATGAAGACTTTATTTTTCTGAAAGGATTACTCTTAATTCATCTAAAGGAAACATATCTAATTTAGCAACTAAGTAAAAATCCTGTGTTTGAATAGGAATTTTGAGTAGAGATCTAATAACACTAATAAAACTATTAACAACTTATTCTTTGACTTGGTAGCTGTAGGTTTTGTATAGAAATTCAGTTCTTTATTGTGTCCTACTACCTGGCAATGCCATAAGCACAAGTTTGGCACTGAAAAATTATCTTACTAGTGAATATCACTTATACTCATTTGAAGCCAAATGAATAAAGATAACATTATAGATCTCGTGATAATCAAATTTAAGATCTCAAAAAGCATTGTTACATTTTAGAAAGTTTCTGCTTGTCCTACTAGAAGAAAATAATATAGAAAATAGCTGGCTTAAATTTGTTAAGCTACTTATGATAACAGAAAAATATGTTTGGTTAATTAGTATAGCATTGATACAGGAAAATAAACACATGAAATCTAAAAATTAAATTGTGTTTCACATGTGTGGAATCCTTAGATAATTTTCAAAGCCAGGGAAAATATAAAAATTGTGTGTTTGTTAATGAAATCATTGACATGGAGCCAGTGTACTAAGTGAGAGAGCTTCAAGCCTGTGCAAGTAACTTGGCTAATGCTACATAACTTGTGGCTGAACAGTATTAAACTCAGAATTCCTGACTGCTTCTTTCCATGTCTTTCAAATAGACACATTTTGGGGCCAGGGAGATGGTTCAGTGGAATAAACACTTTCCTGGCAAATGCAAGGGCCTGAGTTCGATCCCCGGTTCTGCCAAAAAAATAAAGAAAGAAAGAAAAACAAGACACATTTTAATAAACAAATTAGGTCATTTCACTTTTCTTTATTCTGTTTGTATTCTATACATATTTTAGATATTTTCTTTGTAATTTATATTTGAATATCTTTTTGTGATATATATATTTTTTCTTCTATGTGATATATTTTTCTGAGGCTGATACTTGATATTTGTGAGTCTGAATTTGACAGGTGACCTTGTCTTTTAGTGATTATTACCATTGATACCTTTCTAAAATGGATTTCCTGGCTTAGTTTTTTTAAAAAACAACATTTCTGGAAAAATGTCAGCATTTTGGCACCTTGCTGTGCAAACCTTTTTAGAGCTCTGCTTACCCATGGTTTTTCGTCTGGTGTGCAACCTCATAGTGGATATTTGAGTTGCTTGAATCTATGTGAACCACAAAAGTTGATTGTAGCCGACTTCCTATTGGAAGTCCCTGCCTTTCGCTGAGGTTATTTTTTAGACTCCAGAGTTGTATTTAAAATACAGCAACTGTTTGCCTCAGATTTCATGGTTACTTGGAGTCTGAGCATGGAACAAGCTCTAAATAATCAGATTTTTGGTTCACTGAAGTTAATGCTGATAATGAATTTTCAGTGCTTCCCTTTCACTAAATATGGAGACAGATTTCATTCTTCTAGTTATGGTAATTAACACTGGTAACAGAATGGCCTCTCTCAAAAGGGGTGAGAGACCTTATCATCAAAAGTGTGCAACTGCCTTTCAGGGATGTTAGCAAGGAACATCTGTAGTTAGTTTTATTACACAATCTTGAAGCCATTGGGAATTTATGAAGAGTTTTAAACTGTCCATTTCAATCACTCTCATCTTAATGGAGAATCAGTCTATAATCTTAAGAAACAAAAATGGAAAAGATTTGAGCTTTTTTTCCCCAAATGCGTAGTTGGTTTTTATATTTAGTATGTATCTATTTTTTATGTATTTGGTTAGGGCCTCACTATGCAGCTCAGACTTGTGAGATTACAGTGGACTACCACATCCAGACTCAGTGGCTGGCTCAGCACACCTGAGGGCTGGTCTGG
>PVKA01005895.1:75768-87457 GCA_004027165.1 Ctenomys sociabilis
ATTGCATAGATCAGATTCATAGTGATCCTCCTTTTTTGCAGCCTCCCAAGTGCTGGGCTTACAGGTGTGTGCCACTAGGCCCAGCCTCAATCACTGTCTCAGCATGCCTCAGGGGCATGGCAGGTCAGAGATTGAACCCCCATCCCCTGCGTCTGCTTAAGCAGGCACTTTGATCTGCTGAGGTATCTGGTCAGTCCAGTAGATTGGTATCTTAAATGAAATTATTTTTATTGGATTGTACTATACCTAGCAGGTACTTACTCAGCACTTAAACTTGAAATGTTGCTTGGTGCTGTGAGGGATGTACAGGATGAGTATCAAATTGTCCCACTATGTGATTGAAATACTAACACTCAGAAAAACTTCTCTAAAGTTGAGCAGATGTCAAATGCTGGAGCAGACTGGAATCCAAGTCTGTCTGACTGGGAAACATGCTTTTCTCCATCCTCTTAGTCTGCATTATTTTACTGTGTTATGTGCAAGTATTCTGTGCTTAACCAGAAGTATTAGAACATGTACTGAGAACCTGTTCTTTATTTCTTTTTTTACTTCAGACATATCACAGATCTAAACAACAGGGATTTAATTACTGTACATCAGCCATTGCTTCTCCATTGACAAAATCCATCTCCTTAATGACAATCAGCCATCCTGGATTAGACAGTGAGTATATTACTTTTTAGAAAATGAAATATATCCTAAGCTCTTCACTTTATCTTTTGACTTTAATGCCCTATGACGTTACCTTCCAAAACTTACCTACCTCTTTAACAAGTGGCTAAGCACTTAAATAGAAAAAAGCAGCAGCTTTGAGATAATCACCTTTTGCTACATCAAAAAATCTTTAATACTTTAAGTTCATTATAATCTGAGGTATGAGTGTAACAAAGATTTTTTTAACTTCTTTGTTTTTAAATAAATTCAGACTTGAGAAATAGTTGCAAATGATCCACAGTGCAAAGAATTAAGTATATTCTTTACCTGCATCCCAAAATACTTATCATACTAGGCCAGGGAGATAGCTTAGTAGAATAAGCTTGCCTGGCAAGCGCAAGGTCCTGAGTTCAATCCCCAATTCCACAAAAACAAAAAAATGTTTATCATATCATTTTATTTTGTTAGCCTTTCTGCCATTCCTTTAAATTTTTTTTTTTTTTCTGAAATGACAATAGTATAGTTATCTAAGTCAGGAAATTAATATTCAGAGAGCGTTGTTACCTAATACACAGACCTTATTCAGATTTCAAGTTTTCTCACCTTTAGGATCCAGGCTAGGAACATAAATGTCTCTTTTTGTATCCTTTATTCTAGAATTCTTCCTCAGTTTATCTTTGTCTTTAATGAGCTCAGCAGTGGAGAAAGCTGACAAAGTAACTAAATTAAGCATTTTTAAAATGTCCAGTTCCTGAAGGACAGAGAAAAGTTGGAGATAACATTTTATTTGAGCAGGTGCTAAATGGCTTAGATGTGAAAGTGACTAATACAACTGTATACAGTTTAATATCATTTGGCTTTGAAGGATATGTTGATGTATTGTGGCATCCATAAACACTGGGGGTTTATGAACCATGGGTGCTCAAAAACACGTTTGATTTGAATACTTATTTTAGAAAAGCAATTTGTTGCTGGGCATGGTGGCACTTACCAGTAATTCCAGCACTGGGGAAGAGGCAGGAGGGTGTCAGGCTCAAGAGCAACTTGGTCTATCTAGGAAGACTTTTAATCTCAGAAAAACCAACAGTAACAATGGGGCCTGTGTCTCCCATTGTGCTGGGAAACTTTGATGGTTTCTTGACAGATTATAAGCATAAACTTTACACTTGCATATACAAAGTAATCCATTTGTTATAAGTAATTCCTTTCCATGACTTTATTTAAACTTTGAATTCCTTCTTCTCAGAAGGTGCTTTAAATAGTGGAGATACTGCTTGATTGTATCCCAGAACTAAGTACAGTAATAGTGACAATACTTAAAGGAGAATTTTATCCATTAGATGTTTTAACCTATCCATTCCTCAATTAGATTTTATTTTCCCTTTCATGTTGCATAGCTCATTATTACAAAGAAATAACAAATGGTATTTACTTTTGGGGTCATTCTTATACCTAAGACTATATACCTACATGCTTAGATATAGTTGGTAATATATGTATACTTATTCTGGGGGCTGTATCTGTGTATATATATGAGTATATACTTTGATTATAAAATTGAGTAGTCACTTATAGTTGCCATAGATGTTAGAGATTTTTTTTGAATATGTCAAAGATACTTTTTAGATATTCATGCAGATGAGGTTTTCTTTATGATCCATGATTCCAGACACAAGAGAGAGCTCATTGATTCTAGGTAATAAAATCTAGATCATTTTCATTTCCATAATTAGCTTCACATTTGGAAATGCTTCAAAACACATATTATAGCCGGGGAGATGGCTCAGTGGAAAAGCACTTCCCTGGCAAGTGCAAGGGCCTGACTTCAATCCCTGATTCCACCAAAAAAAAACACCTATTGTAGTAGTGTCCTTATTTTGCACAAGATTGTCATTGCCGTAAAAGCTAGTGTTCATGTATTTTTACCAACATGCCTAACTGGCAAACAGTGTGGTATCACTTAACATTTAACTGCAGTGGAGATGAACCTATGGCACACATGCTGAAGTGGGCTATTTGTTATCATTGAAAAGAATTTTTTTTGGCAGGAGGATGGAACCAGAGATTGAACTCAGGCCCTTGTACTTGCCAGGGAAGCGCTTATTCCACTGAGCCATCTCCCCAGCCCAAACAATATTGTAACATTCTGTGAGTTACAAGAATTCTTTTTTTTTTTTTTTCTTCATTGAAAAGTTTTATTGGGCTAGGGAGATAGCTCAGGAGAATAAGTGCTTGTCTGGCAAGCACAGGGTCCTGTGTTCAATCCCCAGTATCGCAAAAAAAGGAGAAAAAAGGTTTTCTGATCTAATTTAGTTTTGATAGACCAAACCAGATTTACAGCTATGGTTTCTTGACCATATTTACAACCTACAGACAAAAAACAAGTGAATCTACTAGGAAACTGTAAATAGAGTGAGTAAAAGAAATAGTGTTGTGAAAGTATCAGACTTCAGAAGTCTGACAAGGTTCAATAAGAGAAACTAGGAATTCACTAGGTAAATTAGTATATCAGAAGCTGAACTGAGGAATTTGGGCTTCTAGTGTAAGGGCAGTAGAGTCCCTTAAGTATATTAAAACACTTTAGAGAAGTGATGACAGATGTGTGGTATGGCACACAAGACAAGTCTCAGCATCACCTCAATGGCCAAGCATTAGATCACAGTACACATAGGGACCATGCACAGGCTTGGAAAAAGAATTGCAATGTTAGGCAATAACTCCTGAGCCACTACTCATTAGGCATTACTCATCTGAGCTTTCCTATGACCTGACCTTCATACAACACTTGGCAAGATGGTACAAAGGATGGCACATAGTTGGTAGGTTGAAAAGAAAACACTTGAAGTGGCAAGAGCTAATGCTAGCTCATGCTTTTCTTACTTTGTTTGTATTATCATGTTTGTGAGCAGCGGTTTGTGGCTTTGAATTGTATCACAATTATACAAGGAACAGATAATAGATGATCTGAGTGCTGCATATGTTACTCTCAAATTAATGAGGTATGAGTCAAGCATTGACAAACTATCAGCATTCATACAACAGCAAAGATCGCAGTAACTGCAGAAGCATGCCAAATGCAAACTTAGTCTTTCGGTAAGAAACTGTTTGAAAGCTTTGTTACTGTGTTTTTAAGACAGATGATGTTAGTATATAAGTGGTCCCCCCCCACCAAATTAAAACTTGAGTACTCAGTGTAATTATTGTGTTGGCACTTTACAATAAATGAACAGATTTTGGGTTGTAGTTGTAGCACTCATCTCTAAAACATTAGCCATCACTGCTTCAGAGTTACCATACTGAAGGCTTGGAGAAAAGAGATTGGGATCAGCAAAAGGCTTCTGTAGGGATCCCAAGGCACAGTAGTTGGTGTCTTGACCTAGGACTTAGAGCAGCCATAGCAGAGGAGAAGTGAGGTTCTGAGAGATCTAGAAGATAATTGAGAGACCTGGGTGAAGTAGGCTACAAAGATTTGAGAGTAGTGCCCACATTTCTATTTTCTTTGATTTTCAGCTACTTATGGAATATCCACCCAAAGGTGAGCACTGAGAGGACTGAGGCTAGTAGCTCTGAAAGGAGAGATGCGCTTGAAGAGGAGAAAACGCAACTCAGGACTAAGATCTGTATATGTGCGCCATGTCTGTAAGGAGGTGCAGAGAGTGAGGAGGTTAAGGGAGAGTAAAAGGAGAGCTATGTACAGTACAGGATGCCAAGGAACACCACTAGTGTTTCTGTAAACTTTTCAGGAAGAGAGTTCCAGATCGGAATTCTGACCATTAAGAATAATATGCTTTTTCTAACAAGCTCATGTTTGTTGGGTGAAATTTTTAAAACTACATCATAGGGCTAGCCAGATAGCTCAGCAAATTAAAGCACCTGCTTAGGCAGACACAGGGATAGGGGTTTGATCTCCACTGTGCTGTGCCCGCCCTGCCCCTGGGGCACATTGAGATGGTAATTGAAATTGGATCTGGTGGTGCACACCTGTAATCCTAGCACTTGGGAGACTGCAAACAGGAAGATCACTATGAGTCTGATCTGTGTAGTAACACCCTGTAGACCCAGTACTAAATATATTTAAAAATAATCCTATGTTATAATTCTTGATCTTCAGGAAAAACATAAATAAATTAGATATTCACCAAAGCACCCTTATTTGGCATCCTATAGGCCATTATATTATTCTTCTCTCACATGGGGGGAAGTGCATTTTACTTTGTCTAAAGAGAGTCCATGCATGCTCTAATGCTTTCTGTTAACCCACTTCTCAACTCAGCCTCAGATGCAGCTAGCAAGGCAGAGCTCCTTCTTTAGCATCTCTGTGCTGCTCCTTGAATCTAAAACTTTTCTCTTGGCTCTTCTTATTCCAGTAATGAGGAGTTGCGTAGTAAGTAAGTAACTTTGATGTCCATCCATGGCTGTTTTCCTGGGTCTGACAAGCTCTGAAAATACTGTAGGTTAGTAGGGAAAAGTTACACTGAGAACTTCTGTATCCTTGTATCCTATCTTTTACAAACCGGTTCACTTCATGCATGCCTTTAAAAATTGATTTGGGACTTGACCCAGGCCAAGCCTGTGAGTGAGACTGCCTGAGGCCTGCCTGATCTTCATTTGGCCCAGGCCCAGCATGAGTGAGACCGCCTAGGTCCCATGCTCATTTGATCCAGAGCCCATGCCTGGCATGAGTGAGACTACCTAGAGCCTACTGGATACTGATTCGACTGAGAGCTGAGACCCAGCATATGAGCAAGACCACACTAGGCCCAGCGTGAGTGAGACTTCCTGGGGCCTATTGGATCCTCACTCGACCCAGAGCCCCAGCCCATCATGTGAGTGGGACTTCCTCCATCAGACAGACCCAGTGTGGAACTCTGGAGCAGAACTTGCAGAGAGGCTAGAAGCAAGAACCCCCAGGAGATCCAAGAGCAGAACGTCTTGCCAGAGTGGCACAGAGGTTCACCTCCAAGAACTGCAGTAAGGAAAAGATGGAGCATAGCAACCAGATCCAAGCCACACCCACCTGGATGAGTTTGGACTTGTTAGACCTGCACCTAGTGCTAAGGCAGTACCTCTGGGCCAGGGAGATGGCTCAGTGGAATAAGTGCTTCCCTGGCAAGTGCAAGGGCCCAAGTATAATCCCTGGTTCTATCAAAATAAAAAATAAAATAAGGTAATGCCTGTATCAAAACTCTACACTGAAGGTCAAAAGACAGTGCTATACAAAGTGACAAAGAGAAAAAACAAAAAAGAAAAAAAAAGACAGTGACAAAGAGAAGGAGCAAAATGCATTCTCAGGCCCCAAGCCCACCCAAAACAAATGCAGGAGACAATAGCATAGTAGAAATTGGAAATCACACACCTGAAATCTCGGAAATAATAGCATCTGAAGTAAAGAAACAACTGCAGAAAGGTATAGAGGATAGCCGGGCGTGGTGGCGCACGCCTGTAATCCCAGCACTCGGGAGGCTGAGGCAGGAGGATAGTTGTGAGTTCGAGACCAGCCTGACCTACAAAGTGAGCTTAAGGCCAGCCTGAACTGCATAGTGAGACCCTGTCTTAAAAAGACAAAAAATAAAAAATAAAAAAATAAAATAAGTTAATAAAATGTAAAAGAAAAAAAAAGGTATAGAGGAAATCAGATCAGAAATAGTTTCTGAAGGTTAAAAAAAGAAATGACTATTATGAAGTACTAAATGCTTTTGAAGAAGACACTGATTAAAAAAATAGAGAATAGAAAAAATTATGGAATCCTCGAATGAGCAATATAGGAAAAAAATAGAATGCATGAAGCAGATTCAAAGTGCTATACAGGAAATTAAAACCTCAGTCACAAACTGGCAAAACCGTTTGAATGGAAGTGAAAATAGACTTTCAGACCTTGAAGACACCATTGCAGATAATGAAAGGTAAGAAAAGATCTCTTAAAAACAACTAGGAGATAGTTCAATAGAATAAGTGCTTGCCTGGCAAGAGCAAGGTCCTGAGTTCAATGCCTGGTACTGCACAAACAAGCAATTAGGATGCAGCAAAAAACAATTCACCATCAGCAAGATGATGCAAAGATGAGCATCAGTGAGAAATAGGATTACTAGGCATCAGTGAGAAAGAAGGAGTCAGTACACATGATATAAAAAGAATATGGACAGAAGTAACAGCAGAAAACTTCCCCAGTATGGGGAAACAATCTGGCATATACAATGCCAAAGAATATCAACCCAATTAAAACCACTTCCAGATATAGAATAATCAAGATCCCAGAAATTCAGCACAGGAATAATATACTAAAAGCCACTAGAGAAAAGAAACATCATATTTAAAGGAAAACCCACCAGAAATAACAGATTTCTCTTCACAAACCATCAAGTCAAGAAGATCATGGAACAAAGTACAAGTCTTGCAAGAAAACAAATTCCAACCCAGACTAATATAACCTGCAAAACTCTCTTTCCAGTATAATGGAGAAGTGAAATACTTTCATGATAAAGAACAACTAAAGAATTTCATGATGACAAAGCCAACCCTACACAGACTACTAGCACATATTCTAGAGAGGGATCAAAATGACCACAACTCCATGAATGAGAATGGAAAGAACCCACCATATAGTTCAAACAATTAAACACAGGAGAAAAAGAGGCATACAAAACCAGTCTTTCAATTACTCTTTTGAGGAGCCGGGGAGAGGCTCAGTGGAATAAGTACATCCCAGGCAAGCACAAGGACCTGAGCTTGATCCCTGGTTCTGCCAAAAAAAAAAAAAAAAAAAAAAATAGCAATTACTCTTTTGTATACAACAGCAAAATATTTCCATCAGCATGCTCTACAAATGGACTTTCCTACATCCTGTGAGGCATGATTCTACAGGGTGGATATCAAGGAAATAGCATAACTCAGTCCCACAAGTGACACCTGGCCACCAATAAGCGTCATGGACACTGTCCATGTCCACGACACTTTGTGCTATGTCTTATCCCCAAACTGTTAGAAGTGCTGATCATATATTTGCCATTGCAGTATTTGTTATGTTTTACTCTTAGTAATTCTTTACTATCATGAAAATGTTTTCTTAGTTGAATTATTTTGAAATTTTAATTTTTAATTAATTTTCTGATTATTGTTTAATCTTAATTTTTGTTTTAAGATTTATATTACATCTTTGACATACAATCTACTTATAAGACATGGTTTAATGTTTTCTCCTAGTATTAGAAATTTTAAAAAGTATATTTCTAGTGCAGACCAAATAGCTCAGCAGATTAAAGTGCCTGCAAGCAGGGACTGGGGGTTCAATCCCTGAGCCTGCCATACTGGCCCTGCCCCCAGGGCACGCTGAGCCAGTAATTGAGACTGGGTGTGGTGGTGTGCGCTTGTAATCCCAGATCTTGGGAGGCTATAAACAAGTGGATCACTACAAGTCTGATATAGTAGTGAAACCCTGAATGACCCTGTAGACCCTTCCCTAAAATACAAAAAAAAAGTGTATTTCCATTTTCCATTGACTTTATATTACTTCCTTGTCTTTTACACACACACGAAAAAAATATGTATATATCTGGACATAAGATTTATACTGTTTTGTAGAAATTTTCAGTGACCATTTAAATGGGTTCATCGAATATATCTTACATAGTCCTGCTTAACTAGCATTTTGAGAGCTCTTTATTCTTTATCCAGGACCATGCAGCAACTTCTCTTGCCTTCTGGATTATGCTCTTTATTATTTTCTATATGCTATGTTTGGAGTTAATTAAAATAATTTGAGTTTGTATAACTGGAAAATGTTTTACTTTTAGTTTTCAAAGGTATGTTTACTAAGCATACAATTCAGTGAGGACAGATCTTTTTTTCTTTCAGTCCTTTGAATTAATTAATTTAGTTTCTTACCCACTTGCTCTTTTTTTTTTTTTTTTTTCTTCTCTGAAGGGGAATAAGATGCTATTTAATTTTGTTTTTCTATAGCTAATTTTTTTATGTATATGCTTTAGTGATTTTTTTTCTTTATGGTTAGTTTTGGAGAACTTCGTTTTTGTGTACCTTGGTATCATTTTATTCAAATTTCTTGTGAAAAAGATTCATTTTTCTTGGAAATGTGGTACTACATTCAGAAATTTTAAATCCAGCCCCTTTCTACTTTGAGAATTGTAATTATATGAATATAAGTTTCTTGAAAAAAACTGATTTAGATAAAATAAATTTTAGAGTGGAAGAGATAACTAAGTGATCTGAGTGTCTGTCTGGTAAGTACAAGGACCTGGTTCAGTATCCAGTACTGCATGCCATGCCAGCCACCAAAACTCAGTGTGGTGGTTCATACCTGTAATCCCAGTGCTGGGAAGGCTGAGACAAGAGGACAGCCTGAACTGCGTAGCAAAACTCTATACTGGATGGATGGATGGATGGATGGATGGATGATTTAAAAATACTTTTTAGTTTCTCATATTACCAACTCTGAACTGGAGGCCTTCTTATTCCAGGCCCCAGGGTAGTTATCTTGAAAATATCCTCAAACACATCAAGAAGAATAGTTCCAGCTCATCCTGTACTCTTAGTAAAAGTATTAATTTCACAAAACTTTCCATTTGCCAGTATCTATTTCGTTTTCCTTTTTGATTTTTTGGTCTCAGGGAACATTTATCTAATCTTTCTGTGATATTTAAAAACTAATATAATTCTTTTTTCTCTCACCTTTTCAGACCATTTCTTTTTTTTTTTTTTTTTTTTTTGAGACAGGGTCTCACTATGCAGTTCAGGCTGTCCTTAAGCTCACTTTGTAGCTCAGGCTGGTCTCGAACTCACAACAATCCTCCTGCCTCAGCCTCCCGAGTGCTAGGATTACAGGCGTGCGCCACCACGCCCAGCATTTCCATTTCTTTAAAAACAAAACAAAATAACACTTTTAAAATTAGACCTTATAGTCTGGGGAGATAGCTAAGCACCTGTCTGGCAAGCACAAAGACCTGGTTTGATCCCCAGTACAGCATGCCTGTCGGTCACTGATACTGCTGCTTAATGAAACCCTGTACCAAATAAATAAATAAATGTTTTTTTTTTTAATTAAAAAAGATTAGGCCTTATGATAAGGGGCCAAGGATTTAGTGTAGTGGTGTAGCATCTGCATGTTAAGCATGAGGTCCTGAGTTTGATTCCTGTCCCCCACCCACCAAAAATGAGTAAGCCTAGCCGGGCGTGGTGGCGCATACCTATAATCCCAGCACTTGGGAGGCTGAGGCAGGAGGATTGTTGTGAGTTCGAGACCAGCCTGAGCTACAAAGTGAGCTTAAGGCCAGCCTGAACTGCATAGTGAGACCCTGTCTCAAAGAAAAAAAAAAAGAGTAAGCCTTATATATGGGGGTGGGAGGATTACCATATTTTTCCTCTCTGGAGCTTTCAGTAAGCTATAGGTTTTGGGTGATATTCTTGTGATATTATGGGTGGTTTTTGTTTGTTTGTTTTTGTATTTTAGGGAAGGGTCTGTAGGATGTTCAGGGTCTCACTACTAGATCAGACTCTAGTGATCCACCTCCTAAGAGCTAGGATTACAGGCGTGGGCACCATGCCCAGTCTCAATTGCCATCTTGGCACAGCAAGCCTGAGGATTGGGACACCACCCACCCCTACCCCCACCTCTACCCCCCCACCTCCACCCCCCCACCTCCACCCCCCCACCTCCCCCGCACTTGCTTGCAGGTGCTTTAATCCACTGAGCTATTTGGCCGCCTTATAATTAGCTGAGGTTTTTTTGGGGTTTTTTTTGGCGGAATCGGGGTTTGAATTCAGGCCTTTGCAGGCAATCACTTATTCTGCTGAGCCATCTTCCCAGCCCAATATTATGATCTTCAAACAATGACTTTTATAACAAACCACTTTCCATTATTATTATTTTTTTTTTGGTGGAACTGGGGATTGAACTCATGCCCTTGCACTTGGAAGCGTTCATTCCACTGAGCCATTTCCCCAGCACCCTTCCATTATCTTTCTTATGCCACTAATGTAGAATTGTAACCCCAAAACAGCACTGATCACTCAGCTTGTCTAGTATGATATAATCCTAAAGGCACAAAATGTAAAGAAGCCTTTAAATATAAGGTCTAGCATTTCTCAAGATCTGTTTCTTAAAACTCAAAAATGCTTTGAGAATTCTCAAAAATGAGAATTGTATGGGTGACAAAGAAAAAGAAGGGGTTGGTTTATGGCCAGGTAAATTCTGTATACTCTGCTAATGTGTATAACTTCAGGAAGTCCCAAGGCATTGTTCAGTATGCCATGTTTGTTTGATTTATTAACAGTAAACCATAATGGACCCAGAACTCTCTAAATCTGGATGAATATGTTATTTACTGCAGTAGTATTTTATGAACTTTCATGACAAATTTCTTATGTTTGTAATTTTGTCATGGAAGTAACTGATTATTCTAAAATGTTCTGGATGCTTAGTGATACTTTAGAAATTTGAGACATTGATTGATGAATGACCAGTTTTTACAACCATGTCTAGACAATAGTATCTGATTTAAAAATTTTCAGCTTTCAGAAATCCTATAGAAGCCATGAATTCTCCCAGAACCCAATCACATATTCTGTGTTTAGTTTATTCCGTAGAAATTTTTTCGTTGTTTTCCCAGACTTTAGGATTTTTGTGTTTTTAGGATAATGGGTTTTATTTTTATTTTGTTCATGTTAAGCTTGCTAAATAATTGTTTAAAGGTGCAGCAGGATGCTGGCAGCCTGAGAGAATTCAATGTAGCTTATATCATCAAAGGCCCCTTAGATGAGAAAAGTTTCAAAGCCACTTATTTATTTATTTATTTATTTATTTATTTATTTATTTATTTATTTTTTGAGAGCAGGTAAACCAACTTTAATGGAATTAAATGATAACACAATAGAATTTTATATACATTCACAAACACAAAAAGCCCTACATTGCAACCTTAGTAGGAACTACAGGAAGAGAAAGGAAGACTATCCATGTGGAGATTCTCCCGTAGAAGATTAGTATTTTGGTCTTTTCACTTCAACCCCATCAGCTTCCATCTTC